>BOPN01000919.1:307500-317500 GCA_017312705.2 Penaeus japonicus
TATCAGTCTAATTCTATCAGTTTCGTAAGTACAATTCTATCAGTCTAATTCTATCAGTTTCGTAAGTACAATTCTATCAGTCTAATTCTATCAGTTTCGTAAGTACAATTCTATCAGTCTAATTCTACCAGTTTCGTAAGTACAATTCTATCAGTTTCGTAAGTACAATTCTATCAGTCTAATTCTACCAGTTTCGTAAGTACAATTCTATCAGTCTAATTCTACCAGTTTCGTAAGTACAATTCTATCAGTCTAATTCTACCAGTTTCGTAAGTACAATTCTATCAGTCTAATTCTATCAGTTTCGTAAGTACAATTCTACCAGTTTCGTAAGTACAATTCTATCAGTCTAATTCTACCAGTTTCGTAAGTACAATTCTATCAGTCTAATTCTATCAGTTTCGTAAGTACAATTCTATCAGTCTAATTCTACCAGTTTCGTAAGTACAATTCTATCAGTCTTGAAATACTTAATGAAACTAGAAAACAGACCTAGAAGCACAGATTTCCCACCATATCATAATATGATTCAAAACCTAATACAATCAATATATCTAAAATATCCAAGCTAATCAGTCAATTAATTAATCTTTTGGGTTCAACAGAATGTGTAGACGATAGAGTGTACGTCAAGTGCGCGTTACCGTGTGACAGGGTGTGTATGTACTACAAGCACGTTCTGAGGCAAAACGGCTTTTGTGAAGTAAGTATTCGAGCATTATTTTCCTGGGGTGATAGTATGATGTTTTTCTAGTATCAAATGGATGATTTAGTTGAGAGTGACGTGTGGAGATTAAAGAATATTGTTTAAATATCTCGTAATCTTTGAGGCGTTGATTTTGTTGTTCACTTTAACGAAAACGGGGCCTCGAGATGATGAACTTATTATCATTGATATTATTATCAATATAATTTTTATCATTATCATTATCATTATTGTTATTATCATCATGATTATTACCATTATTGTTATTATTATTATCATTATCATTATTATTATCATCATTATTATTCTTGTCATTATTATTATCATTATTACTGTTATTATCGGCATTATCATTGTTATCAGTGTTACTGTTATTGCTCTTATTGTTATCATAATTATCATCATCATCATTGTTACAATAATTACCACTACTATCATCGTTATTATTACCATTGCTATTATCATTATTATTACCATTATGCTTGTTATTACCATTACTATTATCATCATTATTACTATCATTATTATTATCACTGTTATTATCATTATCACTATTACAATCATTATCATTATTACTATTATCATAATCATCATTTTTACTATTATTATTGCCATTACTATCATTGCCATTAACACCCGTATGCTTGTCCGTGTGCGTCCCTGTTCAGCTGGACGGCGACTGTGCCCCGGGATGTCTGGAGGAGGAGCAGGCTCTCATGTGCCCTCCTGGATTCTACATGCTCGACTCCAACAAGTGCGTGGCTGTGGCGGACTGCAGCTGTCGACTGTCCAACGGAATGGCACTGCCGGTAAGTGTGCTCTCTCTCTCTCTTTTTTTTCTTTTTTTCTCTTTCTTATTCTCTTTCTCTTTCTCTTTTTCTCTTTCTATTTCTTTATCTCTTTCTTTCTCTTTTTCTTTCTCTTTTTCTTTCTCTTTTTCTTTCTCTCTTTCTCTTTCTCTCTCTCTCTCTCTCTCTCTCTCTCTCTCTCTCTCTCTCTCTCTCTCTCTCTTCTCTCTCTCTTTCTCTCTTTCTCTCTTTCTCTCTCTCTTTCTCTCTCTCTTTCTCTTTCTCTCTCTCTTTCTCTCTCTCTCTCTCTCTCTCTCTCTCTCTCTCTCTCTCTCTCTCTCTCTCTCTCTCTCTCTCTCTCTCTCTCTCTCTCTTTCTCTCTCTCTTTCTCTCTCTCTCTCTCTCTCTCTCTCTTTCTCTCTATCCTCTCTCTCTCTCTCTCTCTCTCTCTCTCTCTCTCTCTCTCTCTCTCTCTCTCTCTCTCTCTCTCTCTCTCTCTCTCTCTCTCTCTCTCTCTCTCTCTCTCTCTCTCTCTCTTTCTCTCTATCTCTCTCTCTCTCGCTCGCTCTATCTATCTATTTATCAATATGTCTGTCTCTCCCTCACACACACACACACACACACACACGGACGGGAATTCACCGCCCCCTCTGTTACAGGCTGGAGTCTGGTACGACGTCTCGCCGTGTGAGAAGTGCATGTGCCAGAACAATAACCTGCTGTGCGATAGCGACCCCAGCTGCGTTGAGGTCACCACCTTGGAGCCGACGATCTCCACCGGGAGGGTCGTCACCATTGAAGTCACACCGAAACCGGAGATTTCCTTGTAAGTCTTAGGCTATAGCTATGACAACAGATGAGATATATATATATATATATATATATATATATATATATATATATGTTTTAAGCGCATGCTGGTAATGTAAGTAGCAATTATATTGTGATATTTAGTACACAACAAAAATAGAGACGTTTCGTATAGAGATTAATCTCCGTTCTGCCAACAGCCAGTGCAACAACTGGTCGCCGTACTTTAAGAAGCACAAGACCAGCGAGGGGGTCATTATCACGCTGGACATGGTGAAGGAAAACATTGAGTTCCCGTGCGAGGTCCCCGTCAATGCCTCGTGCAGGGAAGCGTCGTGTAAGAAAAGAGAGGATTTTTTCGGTTTCACATCATGGAAGTTTTGTTGTTGTTGTTGTTGTTGTCATGAGCTGTATTTAGATGTTTACTCATTTCCCCTGTATTTCAAAACAGATTTAATGGACTTCATTTGTCTATGTATAATTATCCGTGACTTTGACAGAGAGAAAAAAAATCTAAGATGAGTACAAACATGATTTATTTTATAGTTATCCAGATAACTTCTTTTTTTCTCATATGGCTTTCTCTCCTTTGGCAGCTAAGCTTCACGCAGCCAGTCTGGGCCAGGCTCTGACCTGTGACCCCATAAACGGCCTCAGATGCATCAACCTGGAGAACGACAAGGACTGTTACGACTATGAGATCTCCTTCTTCTGCGAGTGTGAAGAACTTAGCACAGTCACCCCTCCGGAAACCAGTACGTCCTTCCAAAGTTTTCAGCAATTATATACCAATTAAACATGTTATATATAAAAAGAGAAAACACACAAGCGTTACAACCACGCGAGCCTTGCCTACATCCCCCGTGTTCACATCCAGCGCTCGGCCCCGTGGCGACGCTGGCCCCGTGTGACGCCTGGTCGCCCTGGATCAACGAGTTCAAGCCCTGGCAGTCGGACTTCGACACCGAGTACAAGTCCCTGCAACAGCTGCAGGACGAGTACGGCTTCTGCTTGGAGGTGAGGTTCTTGGAGCGGCCGCGTAGAGGTCGCAGCCAGCAATGTGCTTTTTATTATCTGTTATCTCTTATTTCCGGAGTTTTCCCATATGGGCGGTTGTGTAATGTTTCGATGGGATCTGGAGTATTTTGGGTTGCAGGTCGTTTGATATCAATGAAAAAGATATTAAATAATCCTGATGATTTTATCGCCATGTTAGTTTCATATATTATATATTTGTCTGTTCGCAGCAGATTTAAAACTCGTGTTATTTAGATGGCAGAATTACGTTCTGTCTCCCATAACCTTATTATAACGAAGCATCAGCAAATCGCGTTCACACTTACGCATTTGGCGCCTACGCAGCCTAAAGAGGTCCACGGAAATAGGCACCAAAAAGGGTCCGCCACACGAGGAAAAAAGAAAACACAAATCCAAAACCAGAACCTCCAATTCCCTTCCTGACGCCGACTGCCGTTCCTCCCCAGGGCCAGCTGGCAGACATCGAGTGCGTAGAAGCGGCCACTGGACAGAGCGTGGCGGCAGACAAGGGCACCACCTGCGACGTGCGCTACGGCTTCAACTGCAAGAACTCGGACCAGGACCGTGGCCGATGCCTCGACTACAAGATCCGATACTACTGTACTTGCGGTCAGTCGGGGTTCCTTGAGTGCACTTGCGCCAGGGCAATGGTATACTCATTTACAAGTGAACGAAGCAGGATTTTGTTATTTTCATCGCTCTTACTAAGATATGCGAATCTATTTATTTTGCAGAAACGACGACTGTAATCACGACCACCTTTGTTCCGCCGTTTGCTACACCTCCCACAGTGTGCGACCCGGATAAGTGAGTAAAACTAGGCTTCTTGAACAAAATCATTTATTATATGACTATCCGCTGCAGAGGCATATACACTAATGAGTGTGTCTGTGTGGATATGTAATGGGAAACGTATACTTTATGAGGAGAGAGAGAGAGAGTTCAAATTCAAAATTCAAATTCAGAGAGAGAGAGAAAGAGAGAGAGAGAGAGAGGGGGAGGGAGAGAGAGAGAGAGAGAGAGAGAGAGAGAGAGAGAAAGGGAGAGAGAGAGAGGGAGAGAGAGCGGGAGAGAGAAAGAGAGAGAGAGAGAGAGAGAGAGAGAGAGAGAAAGGGAGAGAGAGAGAGGGAGAGAGAGCGGGAGAGAGAAAGAGAGAGAGAGAGGGAGAGAAAGAGAAAAATGAAAGAAAGAGCGACAGATACACTACAGAGAAAAAGAATGAATATCCTCTCTCCTGAAGCCAACATTCGATTCCTTCCACCTCCCTTCAGGTACATCCACCTACTGAAGGATGTGGATGACAGCGCCTTCTCGTCCACCCGCGCCCGCAACTCGTACTTCGGTCCATCCAACTCTCGCCTCTACAACGACGACGGTTCCTTTAACAGTGAGTCTTTGCGCGGATGTTAGTGTCTTTGTTCTCCTCCTGTTATAACCGTTTTAGTCAGAGTTCATGTTTTCTTCAAAAATGATACATTTCACTACCATCAGCAATAACAGCTGTCCATCCATCCCATGAAGCCATAGACCTAATACTCTTCTGTCCCCCCCCCCCCCCCCCCCCCCCCCCTCCTCCCTCCTCCCTCCTCCCTCCTCCCTCCTCCCTCCTCCCTCCTCCCTCCTCCCTCCTCCCTCCTCCCTCCTCCCTCCCCCCTCCTCCCTCCTCCCTCCTCCCCTCCCTCCCTCCCCTCCCTCCCTCCCTCCTCCCCTCCCTCCTCCCCTCCTCCTCCCTCCTCCCTCCTCCCCTCCCCCTCCCCCCCCCCCCTCCCCCCCCCCTCCCTCCTCCCTCCTCCCTCCTCCCTCCTCCCTCCTCCCTCCTCCCTCCTCCCTCCTCCCTCCCCCTTCCCCAACAGCCAAGAGTTGGAGTCCGTACATCAACGACCAGAACCAGTACGTGCAGATTGACCTGGGTTCGGTGCAACCTCTCTACGGGCTGGAGATGGGCGGTAACCCCACCACGAGGGAGAGGGTCACCGCCTTCCGAGTGCAGGTTTCCGATGATGGGTCAACCTGGAGCTACGTGACCTCTGACCCCGAAGATCCTTCCAGTACACCAAAGGTTAGTCTTCGTTCTTGAGAAATGATCAGGACGAAGGGATCGGTGTCCAACCAAGTCCTATTCCGAGTTATCTTCCTGATACTAAAATAAAATACCTCCTTCCTTTGAATTCCTTCTTCGAGTGCACACAAGAAAGACACCGCATCTACCTTAACACCACACGTGTCTCAACAGGACTTCCGCGGCCCCGTCAGCCCTTCGGCGCCTCTGAAGCAGATGTTCGACAAGCCGGTGGAGGCTCGCTTCGTCAGGGTCAAGCCAATCGTCTGGGTGCGTTCCATCGCCCTCAGACTCGAGGTCATCGGCTGCGAGCTCCCGACGCTGAAGCCCTTCTTCACCACGCCCAGTGAGTAGCAGACAGACTTCGAGTGGTGTGGGTGTCTTCGTGACTTTTACTTTCTTGCAGTGTTTTTGTTGTTGTTGTTTTGTGATGAGACCTTTTCTTTTTTTCCTCTTCCTTTTTTTCTTAGTTAACTATTGTTTCTTTCATTTGAGGTGTACTACTCGGAAGTAGATTTGATATATATTGGGATGCATTTTTCGAGTTTTTTTCCCCAGTAATTCTCTTAATTCATCTTATGAAATGCATCGTTGTGTAATGATCACACTTGATAGATATAAATATATAAATAGATTGGCCGTTTTTTTATTCTTCTTCTTCTTCTCTTTCTTTCTTTTTACCAACGCATATGAATACTGCTTAATTCTTCCTTATAAAGAAATCAACCAGCGATGATCGGGACTCTAAAGGCGCCCCGACATTCTATCTTCACAACATCATTTCCTCATCCGTGTTATCTTTCCCAGGAACGCCGGAATGCGAGGAGCCCATGGGCGTGGAGAACGGCGAGATGTCCCTCATGCAGATAACAGTGTCATCTGTCCTGAATGACGACGAGTACTACTACGGCAAACAGAACATTCGCCTCGACGCCAAGCCTGAGTTCTACACGGCAGCTGGGGCCTGGGTCGCTCAGCCGAAGCCGGAACAGTTTGTCCGGGTGGGTATTCGGTGCTTAGCCTCTTTTCTGGCAATAGTGTTCGACGGAAAAGCTGTAATATTAACGAGTGCTAAGTCATAACGCTGATTGCATACTTTCTTAGAACTAGAGTGTATAGCCTACCTAGCGTGAAATACGTAAATATATCTATTTCTTACTTTCTACGCCAGCGAGTGCCACGCAAGCACGCCATGTTTAATTGTAAGGACATCAATGACTTAATCCTTTTCCCTGCAGTTTGACTTCCTGGAGCCAAGCAAGTTGTCTGGCATAATAACACAAGGACGATCGGACGCAGATGAATGGGTCGAGTCCTTCACAGTCAGGTATTCACAGGATGGCAAGAGCTGGAGCACACTGCAGGAACCAGATGGGTCGGATAAGGTGAGGGATACATACGTGTGTGTGTGTTGGGGGGAGGGGGTTCTATTGGATGTACTTGTGCTCCCGAATCATGTTTATAGAAACGTATTAAAATTCATTCTATTGCGAATGGGACTCGAGTTGATCGGCGGGAATTAAAAGTCCATCATGATAATCTCTATATACTCCAGCATCTCTCTCTCTCTCTCTCTCTCTCCAAACACCAGCTGTTCCCCGGAAACTACGACCGAAATACACCTGTTGAGACCAAGTTCGATCAGCTGATCCAGGCCCGGTACCTGGAGATCAGGCCTGAGACGTGGAAGTCAAACATCGCCATGAGAGTGGACGTCCTTGGATGCTTCCACCCGTATCGTAAGTACGACCAGTGGCGTGGCGCGGATTAAAGTTGGATTCATTTCATTCGTATTAGATGAAAGCACACGACCCCCACGTATTAAAGCAAAGGAAGAATACATCTTACTCCTTCGCATGCTAAGACTTCAACGTTGTGCCCTTTGCCCAATTACATCGGTGACTTCCCTCCTTCAGCCGAAATCACCACGACGCCGCAGCCGGAGGCGACGACCACGCTGCCGCCGCCTCCTCAGTGCTCGCCCTGCCCAGGCCTTCCGGAGGAGTTCTACGACCGCTGCGCCAGCTGCTCCTCAGGCAGGTTCTTCGACGGCAAGACATGCGTACCGAAGGCCGTTTGCCCGTGCTACAAGGATGGCGACAGGTAAATGGATGTTGCAAAGTGGTATTGCAGTACTGTGTTCATTCCTATTTATTCCTTTTGCTAATCTGTCCCTTTGTTCCCCGACGAATAAAACACGTCTTTATGATCACAGATACGACATCGGCATGGTCTTCCAGACTGCAGATTGCATGGAATGCGAGTGCCTCGTCGGTGGCCAGTCCGAGTGCAAGGAGAAGACTTGCTCTCCGTGCAGTGATGTGCGTATAACATTCCTTGCATTCATTCCTTGCACTAGAAACATGCAGTCTTTCTTACTCCATTTCCGTGAACACATTCCTCCTTCATGAAATATCATCCGCATTCACGTAACTCAACTAAGCCTACTTACTTCACTATTTTACCAACACTTACATAAATTAATCAACAAATCACTCACCTCTACCTACTACTGTGCCCCTACTTACACAAAGGAATGAATATACCACACCCACCAAATCCTCTCCACCTTCTTACATAAACCCAACCTCTCTTCCAGAACGAACAAGGCGTGTTGACGTCCTCCTGCGACTGCATATGCAAGCCGTGTGCAGAGGGCACGAGGCTCTGTCCCTCCATCAACTACTGCCTCAACGAGACGTCTTGGTGCAACGGGGTCGTCGAGTGCCCTGAGGATGAGCTGGATTGTCCCAGCACAACACCAGGTACGTTGGTTTTGTTTTTTTGTTGTTGTTTTGTGCCAGTAGATTCGGTGTATGTTAGGTAAGGTAATGGGAGTGAGGATTACGTGGTATTTGTGTTTGTTTGTGACGTAAGACTATTTCGTGAGGTGGGATATCAGTTCTGTTTGTTTTGTTTTGTTTTGTTTATTGTGTTGGTTATGAGGCTTAGGTATGAATATTCAACTGTTCTTGTATAGGTTTGTAGGGTTTTGTATTTTAACAGCTGATTTTTGTGTTCATTAAGTATGTTTTTTGTTCTTCATTTACTTCTCTGAAATCTTGGAATGAAAACTTGTATCCGATTCTGTTCATATTTTCATTATTTTCGAATTTCTCACGAGTTTCCCCCACTCAAAATCCTCACCTTCCCCTCCCCCCCTTTCTCTCTCTCTCTCTCTTACAATAGAAAAAAAAATACATTAAAAAAAACAACACATCTACGAAATCCCTAAATATTTCCCAGTTCGCATATCCATTCCCCTTTTTAGAAATAACATTCCCTCTATCCTTCTTTTTTCCCCAGTCATTCCATCGCCGTGCCCAACGCCATACTGCCCCGAGCACTGGGAACTCTCCGTGCGCCCTTCGGGTGGTCTGTGCCCCGTCGTCAAGTGCGAACCGCCGGCAAAGACAACGCCCATGCCATGCCCGATACCCTTCTGCCCGCCGCTCTATGATATCAGCCTCGTGCCCAAGAAGGTTTGTTCTCGTTTGAGGCTTTTTCTTCGTTTTTTTTTTTCTCTCTCTCTCTCTCTTTCTCTCTCTCACGCTCTGTCTATACCTGACGGTCTTTTTTTCTTTGGTAACTCTGGGTTTTTTTCTGTTTCTGTCTCCCTCTCCTTCTTCCTCTTCCTCTCCCTCTCCCTCTCCCTCTCCCCTCCCTCTCCCACTCACATTCCCACTTCCTCTCCCTCTCCCTCTCCGTCTCCCTTCCCTCTCCCCCTCTCCTTCTGCCATTCCTTCCCCTTCTTCTCTCGCTCCCTCTCCCACTCCCTCCTCCACTCCTACTCCCTCTCCCTCTCTCTCTCCCCCTCTCCCTTTCCTACCCCCACTCCCTTCCCCTCTCCCTTTCCCACTCCCACTCCCACTCCCTCCCCCTCTCCCTCCCCCTTTAACTATCTATCTATATTGCACTAATTTCCAGAGTGCAATCACACTTCTGGATTCACACGCTTGTCATCATGCAATTTCCTTCTTACTCCTTCTCTTACTTGCACTCTGATTCCAGATCTTGCCTTATTACACGTTGAAAAAAAGCATTTATCTTCCCGCTTTTATCTTCCAGGAGGCACTGAATTTTTACCCATTGCTTTTGTCCCACACAATGCATTTTATAATGACATTCATTCTATAGAGATATATGGCCTATAATGATATATCACATTCTATAATGAAACATATTATATAATATATATATATATATATATATATATATATATATATATATATATATATATATATATATATATATATATATATTTTTTTTTTTTTTTTTTTTTTTTTTTTTACACGTTCTATAATTACTTGAAATATATGATAAAATACACTCTATAGTGCATTCCACAGGGAGACATTCGTTATACTGATATATTCTATATGATTATAAATATTCTTTACTAACAGATATTCTGTAGCAATATCAGCCCTGGATGACACTATATAGCAACGTACATTTTATATCAACACACTTTATACATCAACGTACATTTCATATCAGCAAACTCTCTACATCAATGTACATTCTATATCAAAGAGCATTCCATATGCCCCCCCCCCCTTTCCCCCAGGGCGACGAGATGTGCCCCAAGTACGAGTG
>BOPN01000919.1:322500-332500 GCA_017312705.2 Penaeus japonicus
AGCCAGTGACCGTTTGCACCGATGCCGTCACAGTGCTTTTCAAGGACCACACCGTTTTCATAGAGGCCGTAGGAGAGGACGCCGTCAGGGTAGTGGTGGACGGCGAAAGCATCCTGACTTTCCCCTACCGAGAATCCTGGCTCGCTCTGGAACAGCCCGATCCGAAGCAGGTGAAGCGATGTGTAGACTGGTCGTTTTTCTTCTTCTTCTTGGTGCTTCTGATTTTTCTTCTGTTACCGATTCGATTTTCGGTCGAACGCTACCCATTTTGTTCTATTGTTTATTGTGTTATTTACACCGTTATTCATTCACTAGCTTCTTGTTGTTCCAGTCTCTGGTATGTGGTTAATGCTAATGATGCTTGTTCTGATATAGGATTCTTTAATGTATAGTATGTATGATTATAGCTTGGTCTCCCCCATTAGGTCATGGCGGCCATTTCCGAGATTCAGCTGGAGGTCAACTTCTTCTTAGAGAACTTCGGCTTCTCCGTCAAGGTGCCGTCAAGACTCTACTTCAACAAGACGGAGGGACTTTGCGGTGAGTCTGCAGCGCATTTGTCTGTCTTGCTGAAGATTGGCTTTATCTCTTCGTCTAATCCGCCTCTATCTCTCTCCCTTTTGGCGTGTATATCTCTGTCTCCAAGTTTTTTTTTTCCCCGTCTATCTGTGTTCCTTTCACAGTTCTCCATCGCTTTCTCTCTTCTTCATTTCATTTTTTTCTTTTTCTTTTTCTTTTTCCTCTTTCTTTTCCTCCTTCTTTTCTTTTCTTTTTATTATTAGCCTTATTATTCCTCTTCCTCTTCCTCTTCATTTTTTTTCTTCCTATTCTTTGCACACTAATTACCACTTAATCTTCCAGGTAATTGCAACTTCAAGGACGACGACGACTTCGTAGCGCAAGGGACGGGTCTGGTCGAGTCCTCAGACATCTTCGGAAGGAGTTGGTTGCTCGAGGGCGAACCATCGACCTGCGGCGTCCTGGAGAAGGACACGACCAGCTGTGTCCCTCTGCCTCCCGACGAGGACCCGTGTCTTCGCATTATGGACGAAAATCTCTTTGGAAAGGTGTGTTTGTGTGTGATATTGTGTAACTGTGTTAATTATTTAATAGATTTGTACCCTTCATGCCTGCTCTTATTATTCATGTTTTTTTGTGTATTTGTTTTCGTTTATTTATGCGTAATATTCTCCATCACAGCTTCATCAACCTGACAGAACATGAATCTTGCCGATATTCTTTAGTTACCCATCTCATCGAATTCATTTTCTCTGTTGACGTATTCATTTTCTTTGAGTACAGAATTACACCCCTAACTTGTGCATATCTTTTCATATGACATATACCTTCCAGTGCCATCCAGTAGAAGATCCAGTACCTTATGTGTCATCATGTATCATGGATGCTTGCGGAAGCCGAGAGCCTCAGGTGGCAGCGTGTCACAGTCTGGAGGCTTATGCCAGGCGATGCGCCGAGCTGGACATCTGCCTCAACTGGCGCTCAGATGACTTATGCCCCAAGACATGTCCAGACAGTAAGGCTTTTGTCTTTTAGACGTGATTTAGCCATATCAACATTATTGAAAGTAATTACAATAATGATATTGATGACATTCATATTGACCATTGTGATAGCAGAATGAGGATAATAAAAATAATTATCGTGATGAGAACTCTAGCAAGCATCAAATGTTGAGTTCAAAAATAACAGAAACTTAGAGCATTTAAGAACAAGGATGACGTGCATTTCCTCTCATTCGCAGCCCTGGAATTCAGGCCATGTGGACCGGGCTGCGTTCGGACGTGTGAGAATTATGAAGAACTGACAGCAAACCCGGACGCGTGTCCCATCTCCTCTGTGGACGGCTGCTTCTGTCCGGATGGCATGGTGAGGCTTTCATTTATAGCATCAGTTTTTATTGATATTTCTTCAGTCTTTCAGTTTTCGTTTTTGTTTTTTTTATGTAGGCATTTAAAGTTCTTATCACTTTTGAACATGTGAATGGCTATTAATTAGCGACTGATATTGTCCTGTGATAGGCATGATTACTTTAGTCATACCAAGAGAAGAAATGCAAGGCAGGGTAAGCACGGGACTCACAAACCTCTTGCCAACTTTCTGAATGACTGCAGGTGTTGGATAACGGCACCTGCATCAACGAGACCTTCTGCACCACCTGTGACAGCGAAGGACACCGTGTCGGGGACTCTTGGCAGACGGATTCGTGCACCACTTGCGAGTGCACGATGCGAGGCAGTGTGTGCAGCACCAAGGCCTGTCCTGACGACCCCTTCTGCGACGAAGGCTATGAAGTGGTTGAGGTTAGTTGCGAGGGTGTCCGCGGTGGAAACAGCTTCTTTTATATTCCCTTCTATTTTTTCCTCAGTTTTATTTTATATTAATATTTGTCTTCCATTGATGATAATAAGAACATCACTTCCGCCGTCCTCAGGTTCCAGGTACAGGCGACGACTGCTGCGGCCCAAGGAAGAAGTGCAAGGTCGTCCCGACGAAGGACTGCCCGCCCGTCGTGACGCCCAAGGAGGAGTGTGGATACGGCCAGAAGCACAAGCTGATCGAGGCCCCGGGCGTGTGTCCTCAATATGCCTGTGTGTGCGTGGAAGCCAAAGACTGCCCTGACGTCGAACTACCCAATGACAACGATCTCAAGCCAGGTTTGACAGAGATGTCCGGCATTATTGAGTTTGTGATAATGTTTGTGAGTGGTTCTTTTAATGCCCATTGCTTGGTATTATTCATTTTAATCTCGCTGCTCACATTTCATAGCTTGGTTTTTTATCTGTCTGCAGGTGAAGAGTGGATTCTGGACGATAGTGGCTGTTGTCCAAGATATAAGCCCGAGTGCACGGACTTCTGCCCAGAGATAGAATGCCCAGAGTTCTACGAACCTTTCGAAAAGCCTCTGCAGTCAGGCCAGTGCTGCCCCGACGTGGAGTGTGGTAAGTGGCACTTAATTGGCCGTTGTTATGTTGAAAGCAAATTTACCGAAGTTTTCTTTGTGTGTCTTTACTAACGTGTATTATGAATTGTTCTGCAGAGCCACCGTCCGATGCCTGCATCTACGAGAACATTTACTTCGTGGACGACACTGGTTTCCAAAAGAGCGTGGCACAGCCGACCGCCACCAAAAAGGGAGGCAGACCTCAGCTGCCAGAGGCAGAGAAGAAACTCTACAAGGTAGTGTGGATTGATTAGCGTACCACTTGACCCCATGGTGTTAGATACGCCTTTGCAAAACATACCGTTCAGACTGCAGACGTAGGTGGAGAGCTTCTTAGAGAGGAATTCAAGCATTTGCTGGTCAGGTGGCGGTAGAGTGGCACACAGCAATGTCCTCAATCATAATCAACACGTATTCACAGGTTGGAGAGAGCTGGGAAGACGGTCTTTGCCTCAAGTGTCAGTGCACGCTGGACAGCACCAACAAACCTCGCCACATTTGCACTGAGCAGACCTGCCCCACGCTGGACACACACCCCGACCGCGGACAGTTCGAACTGGACAGCCTGCAAGTGCCGGGCAAGTGTTGCCCTGACATCGTGAGAACATCCTGTATCGACGACTATGAGGTCATCGATGTAAGTTGGTCGTGCTTGATCTCAAGGATTGGTCTTTCAGTGAAAAGTCATTTGTTCATGAAGAAGTGCGATACTCTAATTTGATATTTGTTATTTAAACTCTACATATGTATCTATGTGTGTGTGTGTGGTTGGCTTCACCTTGACCGCGTCCCTCAGATCGGAGAGCGGCTGGACGACCCCTTCAACGGCTGCCGCAGCGTGGAGTGCGTGAGGCATGCGGATGGCAAGGTGGACAAGGTGGAGCAGGTCCACACCTGCGACGAGAACTGCCCGCTGGGCTGGGAGTACGAGCCGTCGCCTCTGTTCCCGCAGCAGTGCTGTGGCGATTGCCTGCAGGTGAGCGCTGGTGGTGCGGTGTTGTTACGTTTGTTTCAGAGGAAAATATGTTGCTTTTGAAGACATTCGAGAATAGGAAATTGTTTTTTTTAAAAGGAATTGGACTTCTATTCTGTGTACAGGAATTCATTCACTTCTAAGGATTCTGTGTGTGTATGTATGTATGTATGTATGTATGTATGTATGTATGTATGTATGTATGCATGCATGCATGCATGTTTGTAGGTACATGTATATGTATAACATTTGTCTCTACAGGTGGCGTGTGTCGTAGACAACGAGGTTAAAAACGTAGGCGACACCTGGGTGTCCGATGACTACTGCACCACCTTCACCTGCTCCAGAGACAACGGCGTAAGTTGCACTTCCATCCTCACGGTTGAGCTGCAATTGCTCAGAGAATGACGACCATTCCCTGGCCACGCTCTGTACATATAGATATAAATTGGACGACTCTAACCTTTCGCAAAATCTCACCGATGAACTTCCCTCGCGCAGAGACAGATCCAGATCCAGGCGGTGGAGGCGCAGTGCTCGGAGCCGAGCGCGAAGGACCGCGAGAACTACGTGTACGAGGAGACGCGCGTCCCCGCCCAGTGCTGCCTCATGTACACTCGCACCGCCTGCCTCATGGACGGCGTGCCTGTCAAGGTGGGTGGTCTGCTCGGGTCATGTGCAGCCTCGTTTGCCTTTGTAGTGTGCCTGCACACGCACACACACACACACACACACACACACACACACACACACACACACACACACACACACACACACACACACACACACACACACACACACACACACACACACACACACACTCACACTCACACACTTCCATACATCTATTCGTTCACACGCATTATGTCATTGACGTGCACGTAAAACTACACATGTATAGCCATGACAATCATCCATATCTCTCAGTGATCCTCATAACGCCCCCCCCCCTCTCCTCCCCCCGTCTGCAGCCCGGCGAGACCGTGCAGGACCCTCTGGACAACTGCCTGACCGTGTCCTGCGACCTGGGCAGCGACGGGAACGTGACCCGACGCGAGAAGGAGACGACCTGCGACAGCGAGTGCGCTCTCGGTCAGACTTACATCGAGCCCATTCAAGGAAGGTGAGCTCGCGGAAACAAAAGGCTATCGCGTCTGACTTTCTTTTTTACCTTTTTATTATCTCTTTGGTATCGCTTGTATCTCTTCTGTTTGAGAGAGGGCGTTGGGTTTTGGTTTCTTGCTTAGTCGGATTGCTTGATTTGACTGAGATTAATAATGCTTCTGAACTTAAGCAATAAAACTGACTTTTTTTCCAATTTGATCAACACCATCTATTACCCATCCAACCTCCCTTAGTTAGGAAATTCATATATTGAATTTATATGTAATACTATGTGTTTATGTTTGTTTGTTTTTTGTTTTGTTTTATCATGAGCCTAGTAACGAAATTGACCTCTTTTTCCATTTAACTGATATCACTATCTATTTCTATTACACACTCCCTTAGCTACGAAATTCAGAGGTTCTTTTTTCATTTGACTGATAACACCAAAGTTTTATTGTTTTATAGTCACCCTTCCAACGTAAATCATCGATTTCCCACTTAACTACCAACTCTACAAATCACCTTCCCATCATTCGTTGGTCCCTTCTTTTAGTTTCATTAATATCACACTTTCATTTTTTTCACAATCACCGCAGCAATTTTTCTACCATCACACTTTCTGAAATCCACCCTTCCTCCCTACTCGAGTGACAGTAGCACGCTTTTTTTGTTACTGCCACCACACAACCCCCTCTGGCGACAAAGTCCAGCCTTTCCCCACCCGAGTCACGCCCTCCCGCTCTCCCCTCAGCAACGACTGCTGCGGCAAGTGTCTAGTCACGCACTGCATGGATGACGGAATCGCGCACCCGATCGGCGAGCGGTGGGAGAGCGAGGGCGACGCCTGCTACGAGTACAGCTGTGAGACCCGCGACGACGTCCTCACCACCGTGGCCGTCAAGAAGGACTGCCCGTACTTCGACCCCGAGTGTCCTCCCAACGAGATCTACATGGACGAGAAGGGTTGCTGCAAGCTGTGCAACGTCACGCGGCCCGTCAAGAGTGAGTGTGTCGCCTTCTGCTGTTCTCTGTCTTGCTGGGTATCCTTTTCTCTCTCTCTTTCTTTCTTTCTTTCTTTCTCTGGGTCTCCTTTTTCTCCATTTTTTTTTTCTTCTTCTTCTCTCTTTCTCTCTCTCTCTCTTTCTCTCTCTCTCTTAATTCGACCTCCTATTCGTTTCAAACGAGTCTCTGTGTTGTGAAATATATATGTAATAATATTTCACAGAACAGTCCACTGGCCCCGTCCTCGCCAATGGCTGTGGTCGACATCCAACTTATTTTAGGGAGATGTATTTTAACCTTTATTACTTTTGCTTACAATTACATATTTCTTTCTATTCTACTATTTATAACAGTTTCCTCTATATCTAAATCCTTAAGACTAGTGTACATTGCCGGTTTGTTCCTTGTTCCTCGTAGACAGAGCAGTGAAGACCGTAGTAGTGAGAAGGCCAATCGACACCTCATCCATGCAACGACGGCGCTCTTCTGTTGCTGCCTTTTCTCTGCAAGCTGTTGTGCAAGGGATGAGTAGAATATCGTCGCTCTCGGTGACATTCCCCCAGAAGTCGTGAATACAAGTGGTGTGAAAGTACCTTGCTCGACTTCTCGGACGCGTTCGCCATACTCCCTCATTTTGTTGTTCTCATGCTTGGTGTGAGCAGAGAGGAGTTCCTGGGATCGGTTGCTCGTGGCCATAGGGTTGAAGATTCGTATGTCGAAGAAGGCCCGTTGCCCTCGTACCCAGAAACTGTTGGCACTGATGTCTAATCTGGCGTCGTCTGCAGTGTTGGTGGATTGGAGTGAGAAGTTGCGCCCTTCTGTGGGGATGAGGGGAGGTTCGATCCTCACGTCGCGGCACACCTCGCCAAGACGGTGCAGTCACGTCCCTCACCTCGTCGTGGCGCATGCAAACGAAGCCTCCCGTCTTGCACGTCATGGCATGGTTGGGGTCGAAAGCCGAACCGCATGTGCAGTGCTGGTGAAGGTCCTCTATTGGCCAACCATATCTCAGGGCAAGTGTGTCCACAAACTCCTGTTTGTTTAAACTAAACCCTTTGACTTTGATGGGGAGACTAGTCAACCAATTAGAGGCGCCGGTTTCGCGTGCCATACTCATTCTTCTTTTCATATCCTCAGTAATTATAGAGGTTAGTTCTTGAAGTTGTGCCCTCTGCTTTGTTTCTCTATTTTTTGTAATTTCCATTTTGATTGTTTTTTGTTGTGTTGTATCAGGCTGTGTATATGTTTCTTGCGTTATTATGGCTTGAGTTAGGCTGGCTGAGAGCTTGACAGAGTTTTGGTACTCCATGTCCGCTATTTTACACGGGTTTGTTATGCCGAGTCCCCCAAGCCTTGGCGGAAGTTCGAGTATGGCTCTCTCGTTGGCAGTGGGATTTCTTCCACCTGATAGTGCTGGGATCAGGTGCTTTACAATTGCTTCCTCAAGTGGTGAAAGTAAAGGCTCGATGTTAGGTATAGTTCGCATTAAGAAGTTCCACTTGTGTTTGATACCGAAGGTGAAGGCGGTATATGCCGAGTGCGGTTCCTTCTTTGCGATTTCTGCCAGCTCTATCACTTCCCTTCTCCATTCATCCACTTGCCTTATTATGTATTCTTCCCTGGCTGCTGTTGTGCCAAGAACTGCCCCAAGGTGTTTTTCACCGCCGGCCTTTATGATCACGTTTGTTTCTCGGAAGGCTTCTCTGGCTTGTCCGAGATATTCCGGTTTTACAATTAAAACCGATTTGGCGGCGTTCGGAAAATATCCTTGTGGAGGGCCATGTGTCTCAATGAGATTCCACCACTTCCTTATGTTCTCAATTTTCCCTGCTCCGGTCAGGTCGTCGGCATAAGCAACTTGCTTTATATTTGTTGTTGTGTGGTCAATTATTGTTTGTAGCCTGAGGAGACCGATGGCGTACATCGCCATGGCAATTGGGTCACCTTGTGTTGTGCCCTCGGCTGAAGCTATCATCTCATAGGTATTTGTTCTATTGTCGAATATGTGGAGCTCTGCTGGGTTGTTGTAGGTGTTCTTAGTGTATTGTGCGAGGCTTGGGCATTTGACCTCTATATTGTGGATTGTTGCCTTCCGGTTGATGTTGTTGAAGGCATTTGTAGCATCCACCATGAGTACGGCCTGACAATCCGGCTCTTCATAGATGTTTCTCATGGCGTGGATTGCTGCCTCACACCCTGCCTGTTGACCTGCACACACCTGTAAATTTCCCACGGCTTGTCTAACGTCGTCTCCGACAACGTTCATGATTGCCTTGCCGATGATTCGTCGCAAGACTTCTCCAATGCCAATGGGGCGGCATCCGGGCTTCTTGTCGAGGGCAATTAAACGAGCTGTGAAGGCATCCAGGTTGTTGCAGTTTTCTGTTGCAAGTTTTCTAGCAAGAGATGCAATGGCTTTGCAAAGGTCATTTGCAGCTGTCCCAAACTTGCTGCTGCTCAGGATGGTTTTCCATGCCTTTGCGTCGAGTCCAGAAGGTCCAGCTGCACCATGTGTGTGCAATGCATGTGTTCCTTAATTCTTTCGCCGGTAATTCGCTCAAAGATCTCCGGAGGTGGGGGATTACCTCCACGAAACATCGTTCCCGCCGCCGCTTCCTTTGCAGGCGGGTGCTTTTCATTGAGCAAGCGACGGGTGTTTTCATTTAAGGGTAATGTCCCAGTTGTGTCATTTGATGTTAGGACCCTTACTGCCTTTGTCACTTTGCCTTGTTTCATTAGACTGGCAAATTTCCTTGATTTGTCCATCTCTTTTCTTGTTGCAATTGTTTTTCTGTGTCTTTCCTGTAGGTTTTTTGCCTCTTTCAGGAGTCCAGTAACATCTCCTACTTTCCATCGCTCCATCCTCCTTTTCATAGCCTTTACATCATCTGCGGTCTTGGATTTTGTATGTGTTCTTTGGCATATGAGATGAGGTAGAATAGCGATTATTTTTAGAGCAATCGGTTGGAGGAAGCTGCCGTTTGTGTACTCTTTAATTAAGAATTCGACTTCCTTAATTAGGTCTTTCGTTGCGTTGCATCTTGGAATGTCGAATAGATTGCTTGGGGAGAAAGTAACTATTTTCTTGTATATGTTTTCCGTTAGCAATGTTGCATCTTCAATTGACATATTTCGCCAGTATCGGGTCAGAGAAGAGTTTCCTTCCACCTGAGTGATTACCGGTTGCTGAGATTCGTGCCCTGTATTATTCATTTGAGATCCTACTATGCTATCTGTCTCTGCTTCTGTTCGCACTCTGGCTGGTTAAATCTCGTTTTGGCATTGTTGCCCAGCTCTGCACGATGTACATCTTCCACTTCTTGTACATATGCAATTGGAGCAGTTTCGTGTAGTACAAGCACAGCAACGGGCTACAGTGGCCATTTTTGATAGTTGGTTGAGGTGAGCGATGCTGCAATTAGGCGCTCTAGGGGGGGGGGGAGATAACTCGGCTGTACGGTGTTTTAGGAGGGGGTGTATGGCATACTCTGGGAGGCTGGACGGTGTTATTTCACCCAAGGCTGAGTTCTCCTTGCAGATTCCCCGAGAGCTGTTACATACACCAAGTGAGAGAAGTGGGAGAGAAAAAATAAACAAACAAAGAGACAGAGGAAAAGGGTTGACAATGGTCAAGGCGTTGATAACCGCGGTCAGGTCCTTATCGGTGATTCCTCAAACGTCTGCTCGCGCACGCGCTAGTTCAAATCAGGGCGTGTGTCTCTAATACACACGCCCTCTCTCTCTCTCTCTCTCTCTCTCTCTCTCTCTCTCTCTCTCTCTCTCTCTCTCTCTCTCTCTCTCTCTCTCTCTCTCTCTCTCTCTCTCACTTGTAGCCCAATAATCGTCTTGAAATAACACGTCCCATACTCGTGCCCAACGAAGTATGAATTTCAACCGGTGGAACACTCACGCTGCCCTTCCTCCTCTCTCCCACAGGCGACTGCAAGCCGAACGCG
>BOPN01000919.1:352500-362500 GCA_017312705.2 Penaeus japonicus
TCTCTCTCTCTCTCTCTCTATCTCTCTCTCTTTTTTTCTCTCTCTCTCTCTCTCTCTCTCTCTCTCTCTCTCTCTCTCTCTCTCTCTCTCTCTCTCTCTCTCTCTCTCTCTCTCTCTCTCTCTTTTTCTCTCTCTCTTTCTCTCTCTTTCTCTCTTATAAGTATTTGAGGGGAAATAACTGAAGTTTTATGATCTGTCAGTATCTATATCTTTTACATGTATTCTCTCTCTGTTCCTCTTAACCAACAACAGCAAGCATCGTGGTTAGGATCCTTGCTCTTACTGGGAGCCTGCTTGGGTGCTCTAGTGTCGTCATGGATAATTAGCCTCGGCAGGAGACGAGCAGTTTGGGCTTCTGCCTTTCCAAGATTCATCGGTTGGATAATGATCAGCGTAGCTTCAGATGTATACATGATGTATGGTGGAAGGTACAGTAGAAATAATATACTTTTTATTAGGTTCAGTTTTTTTTAATGAAACAGAAAATATAGACAGTTTTTTTTTTTTTTTTTTTTTAATATCATTTCTTGTTATTAATTTTTTAGATTAAGAGTTTACATGGAGTATATATTAATTAAGATTTGGATATTTAGATCAAGGATATAGATACCATATTGACTTGCTTATCAGGTAAATGATCTGATAAAATTTTCTTTTCAGGTTTTTAACAGGAGTATCCATTGGTATAGTAACCTCAGCAGTTCCTGTCTACATTAGCGAGGTGTCCCATTCTTCTGTCCGTGGAGCTCTCAGTTGTATAGTGCAGATTGGCGTAAATATTGGAATATTCACTGCAGCTCTTCTTGGTAAGATACTAGAACAAGTTGAATTAGGTGCAACTTGGATATTGCACTGTTACTTTGTATGTTGCATATTATCCGTCGCTGCTCAGATTTCCTCTGTGGTAACTAGCGTGCATGATATCATCTCTACAGGAACATTCATGGAGTGGCGTGGACTTGCGGTGTTCGGTGCAGTCACTGTGGTGATTTATTTCGGATTCACACACTTCATTCCTGACTCTCCAGTCTGGCTGATAATGTGTGGCCGTGATGATGATGCAAGGCAGTCGTTGAGGAGGTTGAGGGGAAAAAATTACTGTGTGGAATATGAACTTCAGCAGATCATATCTGCAAAAGCAAACCAGTAGGTCATCAACTACATTTTTGTTTTTGTTCTCATTTCAACTACCCCCTTTGGTGTTTAGTGCTGTTACCAGTTCCAAACACCTCCATTTGAATTGATTAACTACCCTGAAAATCTTAATTAATATTCTCACATCTTCTTTATAAACAGTTCTTAGGACTCAACTGTTTTATATTCTTGTAAGATTTTTGTATAAATGTAAGCAATAGTCCTCATTCATATGCCTCATTTCTCTACAGATATAATCAATACTCATGGAAAGAGGTGGTGACACAGAGGTCATGTGTGTTGCCATTAGCAGTTGTGGGATTAGTGACATTTGTAAACAGGTGTTCAGGCTATAATGCCATCATCACATACTGTGCCACTTTCCTCCATCAGGCAGTCCCAGCTGTTAGTGAATACTGGGCTGCAGCAGCTGTTACTCTAATGCAGGTAGGTGAAAAGGGTACCTACTTAATGCAAGTTATTTACCCTCTCTTCTTGTTTCTGAACATGTGATGAAAGTCTTTATAATTTCTCTAATATCCAGAAAGAAAAACAAATATTGATAAAAGGCAATAACAGGGCTATTATTATTTTGCCTGTTGTTTGTAGTCCATTTTTTAATTCCAGTTTGTGATTTATCTCTTAGATATGTGATAACTGTAGCTGATCTTGAATATAAGATCAAATGAATCTCTGTGTTACTTTATTTGCAATATGTAATAGTTCTAGTTAGTAAGGATTGATCAGTTTGCTACAGCCAGAGTCTAAAGAAATGAGCTAAGAACTTGCCAGAATTTCATATCGCACAATCTGATTGGTTTCAGCTATACCTTGATGAAATAGATGCATATTTGATTAGATCTAGCAAAGCTCTTAATGTTTTAATTAATAGAAAATTTACTGCAGCAGCTGATTTTTTTCTCATTACTTTATGCTTATTAAGTTCAAAATTCATTTGAGGCTTAATGACGAATAGGAAATAGTTACATGCTGCGTTGTGCTGCGCTGTATGTGGGTCTTGGATGCCGGTGTATTTTTCTTTCTCTTTCCATGCTCTTGACAATATATGGAATTCCAAAGGTTTTCTCGACACTGGGTGCTGCTGTGCTGGTGGATCGCCTCGGACGCAGAAAACTATTGCTGGGTTCCATATTAGCAATGGCCATAGCTTTAGCCACTATTGCTATCTGTGAAATAGCTAGTTCTCAAGGTGCAGGTAGGTAATAGATATTATCATTCAGGTTGTATTTAATTGATTTCTTATTATTCATTATTCATGTAGACTATTTTTATTCTTTCTCTCTTTTTCTCTCTTTTTTATCTTTCCTTTTCTTTTTCTTTCCTTCTTTCTTTTTTCTTTCTTTTCATCTTTATTTTTCCATTGATCATCTACCCATGAGAATTCCTTTGTGTATTGTGCTATCAATTTTATGGAGTAAACCATGATGTAAATATAGTATTAGGAACGGTCTATATAACAAGTATCTAATATGTTGTAAGAACTTATTTGTAAAGATTCATTAGTTACTATTGTTACTCTTGGATTTTAGAGTTCTTTAGAGTTTTATTGTTTTTTTCTCTCTCTTTTTTTGTGCTTTTAGGCTTATAGTGTGTTCTAGTAAATCTTTTATAAAATATAAGTTTTTTCCCCCATATGAAGTGCAAATACAAATAATATCTTCCTTTATTTTGTCAACCCATCAGGTGACAGCTGGGTGGCTGTCCTTGCAACCATCCTCTATGTGAGTGCATATTCCATTGGTGTTGGGCCCATCACTTGGGTGTTGGTGGGAGAACTGTTCCCACAAGCTGCACGAGACAAAGCCTCTGCCATTATTGCTGTTCTTAACTGGTTTTTAGCCTTCATCATTACCAAGACATATTTCAGGTAAGAAGTATGGATTTTGTGATGTTTACAGTGAAGGAGTCAAGTTTGCATGTATACAGTATATGTTTGTCTGGATATACATCAGTGTCATTAGAGTGTTGAAACCATACAGAAGGAGTTTACATTCGTTACTTTTTGCTTAAACAAGAATTTCTTGACAGGTTGGAAGCTGTGGCCGGGATTGCTGGCACTTGCTTAGTGTACAGTAGTGTCTGTGTTGTTGGACTGGTTCTCTGTTACTTCGTCGTCCCAGAGACCAAGGAGAGGACACTGGGCGAGATCGAGGCCTACTTCACTTATAGCAAACTGTCGTGGAAGTCGACCAAAAATAGGCGTGATGTTGCCCTCTCAAGCATCCTGGAGCAAGAGGGGGGAATCATTGATACTTACAGTACCTTTGAAAATACTGAATAATGGTTAAACATTTGGGTAAAAGTAAATTCAATTTGCCATATGAATTTTATTGTGATCTCTTACAGTCTGTGCAATAATTGTTAGAGTGACTGTTTAAAATGTTTAGTTTAGGATCAATAGTTAATTCTCAGTCCATCTTTGTAAATATACCTTTTACTTTGTCAGCACAGAAAGAAAGAAGTTAAGACCAAGAATATTTTATGTTGCCTAAGATTGTGAAGCTATTTGTACACAAACATATATCACAAAAATTAAAATGGTTTGAAGAATTTAAAATAGAACAAATTTCTAGCTAAACTATAAGTAAAAGATATAAAATCACAACTTTTGATTTTTTGGAAACTCTTTAAAGCCAGGGAGTTTCCTTTGCTTTTGTGCCATATATATAGGCGCCCAAATTAGTGTGCTTCAAGACCCAGCATTTAAAATTTGTGTTCAAAGGACATTATCAGGAGTTATTAAGAAGGTATTTATTTTGAATTCTTTGGTGGAAGTGAACCAGTTAGTATGTGGATTCATCAGTTTTTTTTCTTTCTTTCTTTCTTTCTTTTCTTATTCTTCTTTTTTTCTTCTTTTCTCTTTCTTCTGTTTTTTTCTTCTTCAGCTTCTTTTTCTTTTCTTTTTTTCTTCTTCTTCTTCACTTCTTTTTCTGTATTCTTTTTCTTCCTTTTCACTTTTTTCTCTCTTTTTCTTCTGTTTTATTTCTTCTACTTCTTTTTCTTCTTCTTTCTCTTCCCTTCCCCTTCTCCTTCCCCAGGAATTGTTTAAACAGGGTGTAAATGAGTAGAACTATTTATCACACATATTGTAGAAAATCCGCCCCCAAAAAAAGAATGGTGAATGTCGAAACATTCTTCATTCACATCATATATCTATATGAATCATATTTTATTATTATATTCTCATGGCATTTAATGTATATGCTGAGTTAGTGAAGAGAAATATAGTATATACTATGTTTGCTTTATGAAGGGAACATCGCATAATATAAAGAAGGTAGCTATTATATACAGCCTAAGAAGCAATAGGTCAAAAGCACCAATTTTTGAAAAATAATGAAAAATAGATAAAGATTTTACCAGCTGTTATTCAACAAACAGAACAAAAATATGAACAAGGTTTTGTAAGAGCAGGATTTTTTTTGTAATGGTTTTATAATGGTTAAAACTTGTGTATTTTGTTTTTATCTGCATTAAATATACAGAGAGAAGTATTTTGCCAGTTAATGTATTGGATAAGTGAATTGAGGCATAAAAATGTTCACATCTTAATACACTAGTCTTGGAGAGTTATGCATGTGATGGTCCTTTAGAACTGCATGATTATTGACTAATTTCATGAATTACAGCGTGGTCTCCTGCATTTACTTCTTTGATCATACATAGAGGTCAGGAACTCTAAATATACAGAGAATTTGTCTCCTTCTCTTCCTTGATTTCTTCTTCTTCTTCTTCTTCTTCAAATAGTGGTGCTTATGATCTTTAGATTCTTAGGCCCTTGTATAGTCCTCTTGAAGATAATCGACATCACAGCTCATTTTATTTTTATACACTAGTTCAGTATATGCTGAATGCTAGTCCAGATTTTACTTGTGATATTTATCCTGCATTGTTGATATTTAGGTATTAGACCATTGGTTGTTTTTAAGGTTTGTTCTCATATACAAGTCTATATTTTATAATGTGAAAAAAATATTTGATGTTGTGGTACTGGATTGTAGTTTTTAAAGTAGCTGCAATTTGAACAATATTCTAAAGGCTATATTTTTAGAGAGATTTAAGCATTACAAAGACATGGTTTGTATGGCAGCACTTTCATAGATGTGAGATGGGGCTTGTAATACAAAATATCTGCTTTTATTTTATGTCTATAACTTATGTATAAGCTCATAATTACAAGGGTCCAAAAACATGTCCTTTATCTTGTACAAGTATGCATGGGACAGGCTACACTATAAACTTATATATTTGCTTCATTTACACATATTTCTTTTCAATAGTTTAAATATAGCAGACTCAAATTTACTGTTTGTCATAACAAAGGGATTATCACACAGGACTTAAAATCCAAATCACTGGACTCAGGATGTTCGTGAAGAGGCTCCTGTCTTTAGCCATGCCATCTTTTGTTATTTTCCACCATGATCACTAATTTCGACTGACTCATGATAAGCAACAAAGCTAGTAACCCAGATATAAGCTAGAGGTTTGGATGTGTTGGTAAGTATGGTATTTACTGTAGAAGTGGTAAAAGAAATGTAAAAATGAGCATCAAAATTCAATTTAAAGGTCCTAATGTCCATTCTCTCTGGATTTCAAAAGGAAAAAAAGGGCCACAGGAATGCAAACAAATCAATTAAATTAGTGTCTGTTTTGTTTTATTTGCAGTGATTACTACAAATGTTGTAACTTGGATTCCTGATTTTTTTTTTAAGGGGGGGGGGGGCATGTCAAAATATTACCAGGATAGCCTTTATTGAAACCACTAAACAGTAGGTGTTCATGTCTCTGCCTAATCCATAAGATCTGTCAATAGGAAAATGGGTTTCAGATACATCATTATGCTGATCAAGAAGCAAGAAACAACATAACCGTGTAATTGAAACATCCAAGGCCAAAAGTTGAGGATTTTAAACCCCGTATGATAATCCCACGATACAGATGGTTTTATTTTATACTCATTCTTTGTTTCATATCATTGTTACTGTTATCTCATGGGTGTTGAAGGCAGAATTTATTCAATCTTATATGAAATGAAGTAAATAATGACGTGTAGACTTTAATGTAGACATTGTTGTAAAGAGAAATTCAAGTTATTTTTGCATGTCAGAATAATAGAATTTCTCTAATTGCACTAGAGCCTAAATAATGGGCTCCCATTGCCTTGCAGATTTATTATCAGAAGTGCATTACTGAAAAGCAAGAAAGTCAGATATGAATTTAACTTAATACTTAAATGTAGTTCCATATTTGGGATAAGACCAAAGTAGAAGATTGTATGGTTGTAATCTAACTTGTGAAAAATATATTTATCTACTTATATCAATATTAATAAATACATGATTTTTTTTCCTGTTGTTTCATTTGATTTAGTTTACAAATTTTAGCAAAGTGGTAAAGGGAAATAACTATATTATGATAAATGGAAAGAAGGGAAATCCAAGATCACAAATATAATAGTGTGGCCTTTTATCACTCCTGTTTAACTTGAAGTCTTTTATGAAGTTATATTTTGTTATATAAAGATTCACTCATAAATACATATCTGTTCTCAGTTATTGATTATTGATACAGGATATCTCAAAATAAGAGATATATTCATAGGTTTGATGTGGGACAGAAGAAAAAGCATAATCTGCAAGGAATATTATTTGACATGCAGTATGATAAAAGATTTTGGACTACTAAAGTACAATATCTGAGACTTGATATTTCTCTCATTCTATTTTTTCTATATACTTTCATTATAAGGGAAAATGACATTAAATGCCCTTCACATATTCACAACAGATGGTCAGAATCTTCATTAAATACAATCGTAAAACTTATTGCTTTATTTCTTTCTTTATTTTTCACTTTGAATGTGTGTTGCTTTTCATTGCCAAAGGACCTTTTATTTTTTTTCTGATATCAATACTTAAAGTTCAGTTATAATGTTGCAGCAGATCAAAGATTGCTCTAACATTATCAACAATTTACTAACACATATATCACTTTATAGTAAAGGTAAATTCTTTAATCAATTAAAAAAGCACACCCTTTTCCACCCTTCACATCAGTATTGCTTTGGACAGAAAAGTTTTAATGTAAAAAAAAAAAAAAAAATAGCATAATGTGTAAATAAAATTTATTTGAGAAATAACTCAACTTAGTTTTCACTGGCTAAAATTTTAATAGTAAAATTGTACAGGATGAAAAGAAATATAAGGATGTCAAAAAATACTCTCTAATCTAAATACATATAAAACTAATCATTTCTAAGTGAAAATGGTTCATTGAAGAGATTAAACCAGGCAGGCTGATGAGATTGTATTCCTATTGACTCATTGTATTGTATCATTGCTTATTTATGTTAATGCTCTCTGTTCCATAAATTAGTTACATGTTACATCTATTTAATAATATCTAATTAGGTATTGCATAAGCGCTATTACATTGCTATTCTACATTTGGTGTCTCATTGTATAGATCTAGCAAAGTATCATTATATTACTAAATACTATACTCTCAAGCCTAAAAAAAAGAAAAAAAATCCATAATACATATATATATATATATATATATATATATATATATATATATATGGAAATAACTTCTAAACAAACTATAAACTACTTATTGTTTAGATGTCTCTTCCTCAGTTGAAACATAGGGTATGAATTGTGATAATAAGGTTCGAATTCCACAAAATGCGAGGGCGACGAAGATCCAGGTGGTCTGGTAGCCGTCCGAGGAACAGCTGTTGGTCTCCCTCTCGCCTGCGTTAGAGAAATGGCCGGTTTGCTGGGGTACGGATACGATGCTGGAGGTTTCGGTGTATGCCCGGGTTTGGGCTGAATAGTGTGTGAATGTTTCTTGATTATTTTATCTTCATTTTTCTGGATGTCGTTATAGCCATTTTTATAGACATCTACTGTTGGAATTTTGCCATAGAATTTCTCTGTGTCACTGCACTGGACGTTGTACCACCAATCACATGTCAAGAGATGTTGACTGAAGATGGTACCGTTAGGGCACAGAAAGGAATGTTGGCGACCATCTGTCTCACAGACGTGCCAGACCTGCAATGTACCAAAGGGGCATTATGAGAAGACGTCTGAAGATCAGTAAATAGGCATACTCTTTGTGTGTCTGTATTTGGGTGTGATCATGAGCGCAAACTCAAATTGTGGGAGATTCTTAGTATTTTTTTTTCTTTCAGCCTTCCTGGAACAAAGATGTAGCTCGTATATTTTGATAAAAAGATTATTTGTTATCCCAGCAATTGCATCTACGAAGAGTTGTACTGTTTTCTACATCGATTAAATACTGCGGCAAGTTTCCAGAATGAATAGTGATCATCATTTTTTCTGTAAAGATCTTGATACTACGACTGTTCAAATAATATAATCCAGATCGTAAACGAATAATGAAATGGCCCATATATGACACCGGTCCCAGACATATTAGAAATACAAACTACTGCCGGTCTGCCGCACCAGATGGTTTCAGTAACAATGTCCCATATCACTGCAACTATGAAAAGATATAATCAGTATGGTTATTATTTCCTGCATAACAAAAAAAAAAGAATATTGTGACATGCATATCTGAAAGGAAGTTCTATGAAACTGACAGCTTGCCCAGTGAACAAGTTGTACACATTCGGTTAAATGATATCTATAACTCACCTGACATCCGGCTTCGACATCGGCATATATACCCGAGGGACGTGTGTGTTTGCAAGTGAAGCTGGTGTACGGAATGCGAGCGTAGGCTGGGTAGTCCACACCTGGTTTACCGCCTGATATATTGCCTAGAAATATGTAGACCATGTGCATTAGGTAGGTCTGAAGATGTGGGTGTAGGCAGTTTAATATAGTGGTGTGAAGTTGGGTTAGGGATGCCCGTAGTGTTTGTATAGGAATCAGTATGCAAACTTCAGCGAATAATGATATAACATTAACATAACATTATCAGTGTTACTAAATGAAACAGGTTTTATGGTCATACCTTGGCTCGACCCTTGACTACCACTGCTAACAGGTTTTCTTTGTGGTTTTGGTTCATGATGAACCTTCTTGGCAACAGGTACTGGCGTGGTCGAGCTAACGCTGATGGAATAGTCGTATGATTTGCCCAGAGTGCGGCCTCGGGCAGTTTTCTTCCGTAGAACAGGCTTATACACAGGCAAATGTTTGTGAGGCTTTGTGGCCGGGGAAGAATATGAGTGTGGAGGGGGAGATGGTATATAAGAGGATTGAGGAGGCGGCGAGGTGTGTGGTGGTGGAGGGGGAGGCGGCGAGTAAGAAGGCTGAGAAGATGGAGAGTATGAATGTGGAGACGGCGAGTATGAATGGGAAGGAGCCAAGGGATGAGGAGACTCCTCACTGAAATATGGCGGGAGTGTTGACTTTTGTTTCTTCGGGAAATCATAATGTGAGAAATACGGAGGGTGCTGGTAATCAAGGCCTGAATAACTTGACAAATGAGGCATGTAACTGGAAGGGTAGAATCCCGATAGATAATAAGCATTATCCTGATGATACGTGGAAGGAAATGAGCCGCCAGGTGAAATGTGCGTGGATAGCTTGTAGTGGTCGTAGGGCGGCCCATGCATAGAGTAAAGTGGTTCGTGGTAGAGGTCTACGTTGAGGAAATTGGCAGGCTGAAAGACCTTTGAGGCATGTTTCTTGCGGGCGATTCTGACGAGCGGGGCTGGTGTCGTGATTCTGAGCAGAGGCGTCGAGGGCGAGGCTGTTTCGGACATCGCCTCTGCAGGAGGAGAAGGCGTTGTGGTCGACGCAACCGCGACATCTGCCTTCACCATGAGGACCATCTTCATATCCTTCGTGGGGATCGTGAG
>BOPN01000920.1:0-2500 GCA_017312705.2 Penaeus japonicus
ATATATTTATTTACTTATTTATTCATATTTACATACATACACACACACTGAAACACATACATATGTATATGTACATATCCACACATATATTTTTGATAACCTTTCATCACAATGTAATTTCTTTAAATAAAAGCCTTTTATTCTCTGATCTCGTCAATATCAATAACAGTCTAACGTCAAAAATAAGAACGTTGATGATATCAGTAATAGCCATAATCTTCATCAAAGCTTTTTATCATCATTATCCAATATATTCCTCCCACAATCGTTCTCTCTGCAATAATTATCATTAGAGTTTAATGGCGCTGCAATTATCATTACTTTGTCTTTAGAGAAGGAAAATAAAAGTCAACATTGAAACCTCAAAGAGAGAGAATTAATTGAGAAAAAAGGGGGATGGTATAGTAGTAATGAAAAAGTGACAAAGATAAGAACAATTAAAAGATATGAGAGAAAGAAAAAAGGAGATAAAAAGAAAAGTGATAACGAAAAAAAAAGAAAGAAAAAAAATTCTCTGCAACACGACTCCCTGCTTCATTACAAGGACCACTGCCCCCCCCCCTTTTTTTTTCTTTTATTGTTTTCGTTGTTGTTGTTGTTTTTCTTCTTCTTCCTTTTCTTTCTTCTTCTTCTTTTTTTAATGGAATTCGCTCGACGGTCATATTTTCATATCTTTTTCTTCTTTTTTTCTTCTTCTTTTTCCTCTTTTTTTTCTTCTTCTTCTTTTCTTCTTCATGTTCTTCGTTTAATGATATTCGCTTTACGATCATAGTTTTATATCTTTTATATATTTTTCTTCTTCTTCATTTTTTTTTTCTTCTTCTTCTTTCTTCTTCCTCTTCTTTCTTCTTATTATTATTCTTTTCTTCTTCATGTTCTTCTTTTAATGCAATTCTCTTTACGATCATAGCTTTATATCGAGGCAACATCTCCCTTGATCTTGCCACGTTAATGTTCGGGGACACACTAACGCGAAATGTTGCCGCGTGTCACTTTCTTGGCGGATTAATGGCCGAATTTCACGCGATTCCAACTTCGGACGGAAAGAAAAGAGAGAGAGAGAGAGAGAGAGAGAGAGAGAGAGAGAGAGAGAGAGAGAGAGAGAGAGAGAGAGAGAGAGAGAGAGAGAGAAGAAGAAGAAGAAGAAGAAAAAGAGAGGGAATAATTATAAAGCGATAAAAGAGAGAAGGACTGGAGAGACTATAAAGACAAAAATAATTTTCTTGGCATCCTGAGGCTGTGTGCTTGCCAGTGCTTTCTGTGTGGGAATTACACGTGCTTTTGCTTGCCATGTTGTTGTCTTGGTTCCTCTTGCAATGGAAGATGGAAAAAAATATATATTCTCTATCTGTCTGTCTGTCTGTCTTTCTCTCTCTCTCTCTCTCTCTCTCTCTCTCTCTCTCTCTCTCTCTCTCATTATCATCATTATCATCATCATTAAATTTATAAGTATTATCATTACTGTTATTATTACTATTCCTATTATTATCAATATTGCTATAATTTTCATCCTCATTGTCATTCTCATCATTTCTATCATTATCATTATCATTATTAGTATCATTATTATCATTACTGATATCATCACAATCATTTTTACTGTCATTATCATTATAATTATCATTATCATATTTATCCCTAACTTTAAATTCATCATCACCATCAACATCATCATCATCACCATCATCATCATCATCATCATCATCACCATAATACATAGTAAATCCAGCTACAGAGGAATTAAAATTGTGAAGTAAATACAGTCGAACTCCAATGAGAATAGAGTTTATTTTGACTCAAACAAACAAACAAACAAACAAACAAACAAACAATAAACAACAACAACTCAGGAGTAACCCATGTTAAGCTTTGCAGACTGCACATGTTGCAATGAAATACCGACTGTTTGTATTTCGGTGGATGAATATACTGCATGATATAATGGTCATGCAGCTATTCAAAGCACGAAGTGTAAATAACCAGGCAGATAGACTGTGATTTGCATCTTATTTCTGGATGCAACAATAGTGCTTCGATGCAGGCATTGCAAAGATTTGATTTATGATGATCTGCAATGTAGTATTGAATCAAGAAATAGAAGAAGAAGAAGAAGAGAGAAAGAGAGAGAGAGAGAGAGAGAGAGAGAGAGAGAGAGAGAGAAGAGAGAGAGGGAAGAGAGAGAGAGAGAGAGAGAGAGAGAGAGAGAGAGAGAGAGAAAGAGAAGAGGGGGGGGGAGACAACGAGAGAGAGCGAGAGAGAGAAGAGAGCGAGAGAGAGAGAGAGAGAGAGAGAGAGAGAGAGAGAGAGAGAGAGAGAGAGAGAGAGAAAGAAGAGAGAGAGAAAGAGAGAGAGAGAGAGAGAGAGAGAGAGAGAGAGAGAGAGAGAGAGAGAGAGAGAGAGAGCGAGAGAGAGAAAGAGAAAGAGAGAGAGAGAGAGAGAGAGAGAGAGAGAGAGAGAGAAGAGAGAGAGAGAGAGAGAGAGAGAGAGAGAGAGAGAGAGA
>BOPN01000920.1:17500-20000 GCA_017312705.2 Penaeus japonicus
CCGGTATTAAAAGTGAAATGACTGACAACCAAAGCTGTCCAGACGACTGACTGTCCCTGCCCTGTCCTTTACCTGGGAGTGTCTTAGATATGTCATAGTGAGTGCATATTAGTAATGCCACAAGTTCTTGTTATTTATATGATAATTCCTTTATTCATCCGTTGATTATTATTGTTTTACGCAGTTTTTAATGTGAAAGTTAATGATTTTGAAGTGATTTTCATATTCTGTTAGTTTTTTTTTTTTTTTTCAAAGTCTAAGTCTTTTTTTTTCTGAATAATTAAATACTATTCTCTAATTAGTTTTTTCCCCAACTTAATTAGAATCATGTGTTTTTATATCAACTGTACATAATTTATATTTGAATCATGGTTTCGATGCATTTTTTTTTTTTTAATCTACCATTAATCACACATATACAAACTTTAAATATACAAAAGCAAAATAAAGAAGAGAAACAGGAGAACATAGAGAAGGAAAAGAAGAAAAGTAGTTATTGTTACAGTATTTATAAATGATATACGAATCGAAATTAGAAATAACAACTAAAATCATTTACAGACCAACTCCTATCAATATTTTCTAGACTCCATTTTACAACTAAAAGATAAAAAAAAAAAAAAAAAAAAAAAAAAATATATGATATGTGCGTTAGATGATATACCTTTTTAAAAATGAATATTCCACCTGAATTTATTAAACTTTTTCAATAGTATATTTATTGTCGAAATCCGTGCCAGTTGAACCACGTTCAGACGAATAATTAATTCATTCATTAACATATCGCATATCTTTGATTTAAAGCGAAGTCTCAGATCAATTTCTGAAGATGGGGAATATCACAATGATAATATGATATAATATAATCTTGAGTATACAATATTTTCGGTTTTAATGTCAAAACGCCTAACCTAACCTAACCTAACGACTGATAGCTCGTTTAATCAATATCATTACCTCTTGATTTGTATTGATTTATTTCAGGTGCAATTAGATCTCTCTTTTATTATGATTTTCCCGACAATTGTTGTAGATGTTGATCTGTAGATTCCATTAATAAAACTGTATTTGTACAGCTTAAATTACAGTAGATGGAAATAATTGCGCAGTTCGTAAGACAATGCATCTCTTAGAGGTCAAATTTGCGTAAGACAGAAGTAAAAAAAACAACAACAAAAAGCAATAATGATAATGAAAAAAAAAAACATTAAAGAAGCTTCACTTAATATCAAAAAACAAATAATATAAATGCAGTTACAGATAGTATAGTTTAAAATTTAGCCTCGCCTATTAGCAAGAGAAGAAATATCAGCAGATGTATTTAAGAAATACTCTATAAATATTGACCATGGCGTGGTAAACTAAAGTCCGCGTTTTGATATATATATATATATATATATATATATATATATATATATATATATATATATATATATATATATATTTTTTTTTTTTTTTTTTTTTCGTAATTTCACTAGCTATGGCTTTTGTTTATAAGTAAAGATGAATTTACTATTATAATTAGTAATGTTTGTGGCAGTTCAGCTGACCACAAGGAAAACCCAATGCACATATTACAATTAGTTAAAATATCTGATGTCCACACATTAAAATCTACAGATAAGATTTAGTATTACAGACACAATAAACCACAAATATTGAAAACATCTGACAAGACCAAATATCCAATAGATATATTAGTTTTACTGTTAAAGACATCCAATACAGACCATCACACTATTCTACGAAATAAAATGTAATATCATATGACCCAAGGAATCTGTCATACTTGCTTCAAGAACTATATAAGTAGTAAGTGCCAGTAAGACTAAATATATATCAATAAGACTAAATATGTTCAACATTTTTAAAAACAGTCTTTTGTAGGTAAGACACTATAGTATCGTATCCTTACCGAAATACAAACAGTAGTAGTAGTAGTAATAGTAGGAAAGAGAAGTTGAAAATCTAGATTCTCGAAAGAAGAGAAGTGGTAGAGAAGAAGTAAGATGGCAGCTAGCTAACTAGAGAGAAGAATTAATAGGAGATAATAACAGTTGTGTGGGGGGGGGGGGAGCGTAACCCCTTGCTGGTCATCACTTGTTCTGTCCTTGTTATTGTGGCAATTGTGGACCTTTTCTTCGTGTCTTTTGGAGGTCTGTAAGGCCCTTGGTAGGAGGGGTGGGTCGGTGGGTGTGGCGTTCTCGACAAGGGTTGTTGTAAATATTATTGAGATTTTTACATAGTTTTATATGTATGTAAGCAGAGTAAAAGATTGATTTACCATGTTGTTACCTTCACCTTTTTTTATGTATACCTCTTTTGTATATATATTTCTGCGCTTTCGCATGCATACATACATATATATATATATATATATATATATATATATATATATATGTGTGTGCATATGCACATACTGTATATATACATACATACATATACACACTTTTATATGTATTAACTTTTGTATTTCTATGCACATACACATTTTTGTGTG
>BOPN01000920.1:27500-32500 GCA_017312705.2 Penaeus japonicus
CAAAAACAAAACACAAACACACACACACAAGATCCCCCGTCGTGATAAAGGACAAACCCCTTCCACGGATCGAGCAAAGACCAAGATAATGAGACTGAGAGAGCCTATCATCATGCGAGACACAAGACGATAACAAACGCCTCACATCTCCTCCTCCTCCTCACACAGGAACCACCTTTCCTTTGATGCAAGACCGAGATCTCTGTTGCATGTGTATATTTACAACTTTAAACACAGTTGCAGCCACATTCACGACTTCAACATTGGGTCGAAAATGACACTAAAAATACAGTTCTGTAAGTAATTATGTATTTGTTAGAATGACTTTATGTTATATTATCTTGATTATTATCTTATTATTATATTTTGTATTATTATCCAAGGCTTGTATCGGATAATTAAGATAAAAAGATCATTTTATATATTTTTAGATGAGAGTGATGATATATTTACGGAGTGAGAGAGAGAGAGAGAGAGAGAGAGAGAGAGAGAGAGAGAGAGAGAGAGAGAGAGAGAGAGAGAGAGAGAGAGAGAGAGAGAGAGAGAGAGAGAGAGAGAGAGAGAGAGAGAGAGAGAGAGTGAATGAGAGAGAGAGAGAGAGAGAGAGAGTGAATGAGAGAGAGAGAGAGAGAGAGAGAGAGAGAGAGAGAGAGAGAGAGAGAGAGAGAGAGAGAGAGCGAGAGAGAGAGAGAGAGAGAGAGAGAGAGATAGAGAGAGCGAGAGAGAAAGAGAGAGATGCAAAAAAACAGAGAGAGAGAGAGATACATAGAGAGTTAGAGAAAGAAAGAGAAAGAGAGACATAGAGAGACATGCAGAGAGAGAGATACATACACACACACACACACACACACACACACACACACACACACACATATATATATATATTGTGAGAATTATATATTATGCTTATATAAGATATCAATTGCAACCAATAGATCCATATACAAATATAGGGATTTTTCTTAATAGCGAAGGCATTCGCAGGGTCAGGTTGGGTCAACTTTGATTGACAGCTAATTAGCTAATGCTAGCTATCCCACAGACCTAGGCCCTTAAATGAGCTTATTGCCACGCTTCTACTTCATTCCAGACTACCTTTCCAAGTGCCCGCCGTGGGGACAAGATTCGGGGGATGACGGATGCGAAGCCTTCCCATATAAGCTTGGGAAGTTTGGAACATACCGATAGACCGGGAACCGACCACGCTACCGTGACACCTGATTTTCTCGGCTGTTCATACGTGTTGTGATATTGTTTATTTGCTGTGACCCTTGTGCTGTAGTGAATATTTCTATCGTGCACCATAACTATCTGCGTTATGGAATAAACCTGTAAAGTTCTAACCCTGTGTCTGGCATCACTACCTATTTTGTGCTGGGTTGTCAGTTACGACAGACTAAGATAACCCTTACACACATATATAAATATATATATATATATATATATATATATATATATATATATATATATATATATATATAGAGAGAGAGAGAGAGAGAGAGAGAGAGAGAGAGAGAGATACATAGAGAGAGAGAGGTACATAGAGAGAGAGAAAGAGAGAGAGATACATAGAAAGAGAGAGAGAGATAGAAAGAGAGAGAGAGAGATACATAGAGAAAGAGAGAGAGACATAACAAGAGAGAGAGAGATACATAGAGAAAGAGAGAGAGATATACGTAGAGAGAGATATATAGAGAAAGAGAGAGAGAGAGAGATACATAGAGAGAGAGAGAGAGAGAGAGAGAGAGAGAGAGAGTCAAAGAGAAAGAGATATACATAGAGAGAGAGAGAGATACATAGAGAAAGGGAGAGAGACATAACAAGATAGAGAGAGATACATAGAGAAAGAGAGAGAGAGAGTTACGTAGAGAGAGATACATAGAGAAAGAGAGGGAGAGATACATAGAGAAAGAGAGAGAGATACATAGAGAGAGAGATGCATAGAGAAAGAGAGAGATATATAGAGAAAGAGAGAGAGAGTTATAAAGAAGGAGATATACATAGAGAGAGAGAGATACATAGACAGAGAGAGAGAGATGCATAGAGAAAGAGAGAGATATATAGAGAAAGAGAGAGAGAGTTATAGAGAAGGAGATATACATAGAGAGAGAGAGATACATAGAGAGAGAGATGCATAGAGAAAGAGAGAGAGATATAGAGAAAGAGAGAGAGAGAGTCATATAGAAGGAGATATACATAGAGAGAGAGAGATACATAGAGAGAGAGAGAGAGATGCATAGAGAAAGAGAGAGAGATATAGAGAAAGAGAGAGAGATATAGAGAAAGAGAGAGAGAGACTCATAGAGAAGGCGATATACATAGAGAGAGAGAGATACATAGAGAGAGAGATACATAGAGAGAGAGAGAGAGATACATAGAGAGAGAGATACATAGAGAGAGAGAGAGAGATACATAGAGAGAGAGATACATAGAGAGAGAGAGAGAGATACATAGAGAGAGAGATACATAGAGAGAGAGAGATACATAGAGAGAGAGAGAGAGATACATAGAGAGAGAGAGAGAGAGAGAGAGAGAGAGAGAGAGAGACAGAGAGAGAGAGAAAGAGAGAGAGAGAGAGAGAGAGAGAGAGACAGAGAGCGAGAGCTTAATGCAATCCCTGGCCAGTGTTGCAGAGGATATAAGGCAACGGCAGCATCAGGTGGATTAAGATGCTATTCACGAGACAAAGACAATGCGCAGAGGATGCCTTTGCATGCGAATGTATGCGTGCCTGTGCCTGTGTGTCAAGTCCTGTGAGTATGCATGTGGATGCTTGTGAGTGATAGTTATGGGCATCCGTAGCCACCTAATCATAAAACACACGCACATACATACACGTACTACCAAACACAAACACGTACAAACACATACACAGAAACACAGAAACACTCACTACTAAACACACACACACACACATTCACTACTACTATTTACACACACACAGTAACACACACACAGAAACACACACACATTCACTACTACTATATACACACACACAGTAACACACACACAGAAACACACACACACACACATTCACTACACTACTACACACACACTCACTCAAGCGTAGCCAATTTGCATACCAATTCCGTTTTACCATAACCACCTCTGAGCGTCAAAACCAACTCAGGGCTTTTGATTCCCCCCCCCCCAGCCCCCCTCACACCCCATCGCGCGATATAATATGCACATAAACAAGATTCCATTGTCAAACTCATTTAACTTCTCCATCCATCTAAGCCATCGTATCATCAAACAGCCTGTAATAAGCCTATTAAGATTCACCCCTTTTTTCCACACGCTATTATTTATAGGTTTCTTTTATTCTAAGAAACTTTTCTCGGTGGAGTGAAAAATCCTTCTCGTAGGAGTTTGAATTTACGTGTTTGAAATATGTTATCTATATGTATCTCTCTCTCTCTCTCATGTTATGTATATATCTCTTTGTATCTCTCTCTCTCTCTCTCTCTCACCTCCCCCCTCCCCTCTCTCTCTCTTTCTGTCAGGCACTGATATTGCTTATTATGTGACCTAAGGCACTGATTATATTTTGCTATATTAGTTCAATGTTATGAAGCTAGCATTCAGTCATGACCTGATATATATATATATATATATATATATATATATATATATATATATGTGTGTGGTGTGTGTGTGTGTGTGTGTGTGTGTGTGTGTGTGTGTGTGTGTGTGTGTGTGTGTGTGTGTATTTATCTCTCTCTCTCTCTCTCTCTCTCTCTCTCTCTCTCGAAACTGCATGGACTGAGATGTTGATGGAGAGAGAGAGAAAGATATACACGTAGAGTATATACACGTTGAATGCAGGATAATACAAAGATACATGGATAGTAATACGAATATGAAGATACATACACACACACACACACACACACACACACACACACACACACACACACACACACACACACACACACACACACACACACAAACACACACACACACACTTCAGAACACCCCAAAAAGATAACAAAACCATCTCCACCTACTTAAATATCCATCTGGAATTTATACAACTTTCTCGGTCGCTGATAGATACCGGGAGCTTAATTACTCTTGAAGCGGACCTTTTACCCGGTACTGTAGACGAGGCCGTTGGAGTAAAAGTCGAAATAGTGAAAAAAAAGAGAGAGGGTCTGTACAACTCTGCCACACACGTTGTTCTTTATTTACTTTGCTTTCCTATTTCTGTTATTTTTATTTTGATCTCTTTTGCTCATTTCGTTTCTTGATTCTTCTTGTATTGCCTTTCCATTCCCTATTATTATCTAGCAGTTCCTTTACACACTCTAAATTGCTTTGTTTTGTTTTTTTCCCTAGTTTATGCCAGAAGGACCTAACATCGATAGGTTTCCTACCAAATACATTCTACCAATTTCATTCTACTCCAATTCTACCGGTAAATGTACGCAACACAACTTTTATTTAAGTACTGAAGGATACGTGGAAACCGGATATTTTTATCTGATTATCCAGTTGTTCTTGCGCCTCGTTCACATCCAGAGCAGGCGTATTGAGTGATGTGAATTCTCCATTCGACGGTCAATGGCTTGGTTGGGTTCTGTTTATTCCACAATTATACGGCCTTTATACATATTCATATGCACACACACACACACACCCACACAAACACGCACTCACACACACACAAACACACACACACACACATATCTCTCTCTCTCTCTCGCTATATATATATATATATATATATATATATATATATGACTTGCAAAACACTCTTCCGTGTTGGTAAATGGCAGATAAACCCACTATACACAAAACAGATTTCAATAAATCTGTTTTTTGTGTATGGTGTGCATCTGCCATATATATATATATATATATACATACATATATATATATATATATATATATATATATATATATATATATATATATATATATATATATATACACACACACATGTGTGTATATATATATATCTACATATCTACATATATATATATATATATATATAT
>BOPN01000920.1:82500-85000 GCA_017312705.2 Penaeus japonicus
GCCATTTCGGTTCTATCGTCTGATGAGAAGTTTTGTTTGTGTGTGTGTGTATGTGTGTGTGTGTGTGGTGGGTGTGGTGTGTGTGTGAGAGAGAGAGAGAGAGAGAGAGAGAGAGAGAGAGAGAGAGAGAGAGAGATATATATATATAGATAGAGAGAGAGAGAGAGAGAGAGAGAGAGAGAGAGAGAGAGAGAGAGAGAGAGAGAGAGAGAGAGTGGAGGAGAGAGAGAGAGAGAGAGAGAGAGAGAGAGAGAGAGAGAGAGAGAGAGAGAGAGAGAGAGAGAGAGAGAGGAGAGAGAGAGAGAGAGAGAGAGAGAGAGAGAGAGAGAGAGAGAGAGAGAGAGAGAGAGAGAGAGAGAGAGAGAGAGAGAATGGAGAGGGGAGGGGTGTGTGTGTGGGGAGAGAGAGAGAGAGAGAGAGAGAGAGATATGTATATATATATATATATATATATATATATATATATATATATATATATATATATATATAGATAGAGAGAGAGAGAGAGAGAGAGAGAGAGAGAGAGAGTGGAGGAGAGAGAGAGAGAGAGAGAGAGAGAGAGTGGAAGAGAGAGAGAGAGAGAGAGAGAGAGAGAATGGAGAGGGGAGAGTGAGTGAGAGAGAGCGAGCGAGCGAGAGAGAGAGAGAGAGAAAGAGAGAGAGAGAGAGAGAGAGAGATAATGAAGGGGGGGAGGAAAGATAGATCGATAGATAGATAGATAGAGATAGAGAGAGAGAGAGTGCGTGTGTTTGTGTCTACGTGTTTTCCAGTGCACACGCTCGTAAATGAATGTACAGCAATTACGATAACAAGAAAATTAATTTTGTATATTTTTAGCCATAAGCGCGCTGTAAACCTTTCACCACTGATATATTACATTACTTTAATATCTTAGGCCTACATAAACAGGAAGTATTTTTTTCTCTACTGACATTATCACCTGTAAAGATAAAGTATTTTACGGTGCAAAGTATGGAAACTTTTATATATATTTTTTTCTAAACACTTGATATATGATTTATCTCTGGAACGTAGAAATTCATACCCTTTGATATATTAGGTTGCTTGGTATAAAACTTTATATGCTTATCTACCTACACAAACATTGATTCACTCACTGACTCATTCATTTCATTTATTAATTTATTCTCTCACTTACTCACTCACTCACACACAGATAAATAAACAAATAGAGATATATAGAAATACAGTTATGTATGCATATATCCACACAGAAAAGATAGAAATGCAATCACCGGTCTCTTTGCTTTTCAACTGCAATCGAAGTTGAAAAATATCAAAGGGTTGAATATCTGTGCTACCATTTCTGTCTTCCGTTTTCGCCTCCAATTATCACTTTCCAAGACACCGATTTCTCCCTCGAACTCAAGAAGGACCCTATACACTTCCTTGGATTTTATTTGATTTTTATGGGTGGTTGAAGAAAGTTTTTTTTTTTTTTTTTTTTCTTTGATCCTCTTCATTTCTTTGGGTTTCTTTGTTTCTTTTGATGTCAACAGGATGAGTGGAGTTGATTCCTTAGTCATTCTGTGATTGATTTTATTTTATTATTATTATTTTTTTTTTAATTATTATTATTATTATTATTTTTTTTTTTTTGGGGGGGGGGTTCCTTCTCTTCCCAATCTCTTTCTCTCTTTTTTTCCCTTTGTTCTTTATTTTCCCCTTCTCTTTCTTTTTTTTTTTTTCTTTATGTTCCTTATCTTCTCCATCTCTTTCTCTTTCTCTCTCTCTCTCTTCTCTGTTTCTGTCTCTCTCTCTCTCTGTCTCTCTCTTCTTCTTCTTCCTCTCTCTTTCGCACCCTCCCTCTCTATCTATATACACATCTATCCTTGTCTCTATACCATCTATCTATGTCCATCTACCTATCCATCTATCTATGAAGCACATACACACTCCCAGGCAAGGCAACTATTTATCAATTAGCTATCAACATCCAACATGCAATTCAAAGCCCTAAAATAAGTGGAGAAGGTAAATAGACCATACGCCATCAGCTTCTGATTACCATACCGAGGAAATATTTGCAGAATTTGCAGGTGAAGAAAATCTATCAGATAAAAGCAGTTCCAGATACGAAGTAATTCATTCCTGTGGGCCTTTTAATGATGTGAAAAGAGAGACAGAGTATATATAAATAGAGTGGATTGAACTAGGTACGGTGTAATGGTGCCTCTTCTACAGTGACAAGATCAAGCTAGAAAGAAAAGGGCAAGATAGGTTGGTAACATTTCGCCTAAGCTATTTAAGGTTTACAAAATGTCAATATTGATAACTAGAGACTAGAGAGAGTATTTAGATAATGGATAATGCACATTACAAGTTAGATATAAATAAAAATAGAGAACGATGCCCATATCACTTTATAATTGGCAACGACGTCTATGTCTAATTTTTCAAAAAATCTCGGCAAGAACAGAAAGTTACAGTACACATGACCCTACAATCTCAACATGCACTTTGGTAAAACGAGGGCCAC
>BOPN01000920.1:118651-121151 GCA_017312705.2 Penaeus japonicus
CCAGCGGGGGGACTCGTCCATAAACCTAGAGGAAGGAGGAGGAGGAAGAGTGGGAAGGAAAGAGGAAGGAGGGAAGGAGGAGGGTAGGATGAAAGAGGAAGGAGGAGGAAGAAGAGTGGGAAGGATGAAAGAGGGAGGAGGAGGGAGGGAGGAGGGAAGGAGGAGGGAGGTGGTTGGAATGATGAAGGGGGAGGGAAGTGGAGGGAAGGAGGAGGGAAGGAGGAAAGGAGGAGGGAAGGTGGAGGGTAGGATGAAAGAGGGAGGAGGAGGGGGATGAAAGAGGGAGGAGGAGGAGGAGGGAAGGATGAAGGAGGAGGGAAGGAGGAGGGAAGGATGAAGGATGAAGGACGGAGGAGGGAGGTGGTTGGAATGATGAAGGGGGAGGGAGGTGGAGGGAAGGATGGAGGAGGAGGGAAGGAGGAAAGGAGGAGGGAGGGAGGAAGGAGGAGGGAAGGAGGAGGGAAGGGAGGGAAGGATGGAGGAGGGAAGGAGAAAGGAAGGAGGAGGGAGGTGGAGGGAAGGAGGAGGGAGGTGGAGGGAAGGATGAAGGAGGGAAGAGGAGGAGGAGGGAAGGATGAAGGGGGAGGGAAGGAGGAGGGAAGGATGAAGGAGGGAAGGAGGATGGTCGGATGAAGGAGGAGGGAGGAGGGAATGAGGAAGGACGGAGGAGGGAGGTGGAGGGAAGGAAAGAGGAAGGAGGGAAGGAGGAGGGTAGGATGAAGGAGGGAAGGAGGAAGGACGTGGAGGGAAGGAGGAGGGAAGAGGAGGAGGAGGGAAGGAGGAGGGAAGGAGGAGGGAGGTGGAGGGAAGGAGGAGGGAGGTGGAGGGAATGATGAAGTAGGGAAGAGGAGGAGGGGGGAAGGATGAAGGGGGAGAGAGGTGGAGGGAAGGAGGAAGGACGGAAGAGGGACGGAGGAGGGATGTGGAAGGACGGAGAAGGGAGGAGGAGGGAGGTGGAGGAGAGAAGAGGAAGATGAGGGAAGTAGGAGGGACGGAGGAGGGATGTGGAAGGAAGGATGAGGGGGGAGGGAATGAAGAGGGGAAGAGGAGGGAAGAGGAGGGAAGGATGAAGGAGAAGTAGAGAGAAGGAGGGGATGATGAAGTAGGGAGGAGGGAGGAGGAGGAGTAAGTGGAGGAGGGGGGGAGGAGGGACGAATGAAGAAGGAAAGAGGAGGTGGAGAAGGGAAGAAGTACAGATGAAGGAGGGAGGAGGAGGGAGGAAAGAGGAATGAATGGGAAGAATGAATGAGTGGGAGGAGAAGGATGAAGGAGGGAGGAGGAGGGGAGGACGGGGGAAGGGGAGGGAAGAATGAATGAAGGAGGGGAGGAGAAGGGAGAGGGGGGTAGGAACGGGAAAAGGATGAAGGAGGGAGGAGGAGAGAAGATGGAGGGAGGGAGGGAGGGGGAGGAGGGAAGAAGGAGAAGGAGGAGGAGGGGAGAAGGAGAAGGAGGAGGAGGGGAGAAGGAGAAGGAGGAGGAGGGAGGAGGAGAGAAGATGGAAGGAGGGAGGGGGGGAGGAGAGGAGAGGGACGAGGAGGATGAAGGAGGGAGGAGGAAGAGGATGAATGGGAAAAGAAGGATGAAGGAGAGGATGAGGAGGAAGAATGGAAGAGAAGGAGAATAGGGGGAGGAGGGACGAATGAAAGGGGGAGGAGGAGGGAAGAACGAAATGTCATTTTACGCAATAGAATCACGTTAAGGTGGTGTATAATTCACACAGCTGCAGAGGCTATGTTAAGGTTTCTGGACACTCACTGATTAAATTACCATCGGTAACAGCACACATACGAATGTAATGTATTTGTATAGCACACACACATCTACACGTACGTAAACATACACACACACACACACACACACACACACACACACATACACACACACACACACACACAAACACGTGCAATTAAACGCCGACTGTTTGCGTAAGTGCAACGTGAGAATCCATGTGGATTCTGTTACAGCTGATTGCGTTTTTCATGAATTGTTTGTTTAAATTGATTACTGAATGGAAACTTTTACGTACATTGATGCAATCTAATATCTTTAGAATGTTTGTTTTTATTGTCTTTTACGCTTTAAATCTTCGAAGTTATCAATTACGCAATACAAAGAGATAGATACATAAACATATACAAAAACACAAACAACCACACATACATAATTACAAACCCACACACATACATACTTATACACCAACATCCCACCACCCTTTAAACACACACACACACACACACAAAACATACAAATAAACAACACAACAAACAGAAAAAAACCCAGAAAACACACAATCATGAAATATTTGAGTATTTTACTCAAACACACACACACACACACACACACACACACGCACACACACACACACACACATACCAACCAACCAACACTTCCCCCTCACACCCACACCCACCCACATACACGTCACACACACACACTCCCCCTTACATACATAACCAACAGCCCTCACCCCTCCACCTCCACCTGCACCTCCACCTCCACC
>BOPN01000920.1:155104-162604 GCA_017312705.2 Penaeus japonicus
TAGAGAAAGAGAAGAGAGAGAAGAGAAGAGAGAGAGGGCGAGAGAGAGAAGAGAAGAGAAGAGAGAAAGAGAGAGAGAGAAGAGCGCCGCCACGCACAAAAGACAGCCGAAAATCTCTCCTTCCGAACCGGCAGACGATAGGAAAGGCGAGGGTGTCAGCAGGAACCTCCTTGTGGCCCAACAACACCATCTTGACGAAAGGGAGAGGCGGAGGAGGAGGAGAAGGAAGCGAAGAGAGGAGGAGGAGGAGGAGGAGGAGGAGGAGGAGGAGGAGGAGGAGGAGGAGGAGGAGGAGGAGGAGGAGGAGGAGGAGGAGGAGGAGGAGGAGGAAGAAGCAAAGAGAGGTGGAGGAGGAGGTAAGGAAGGAGAAAGAATGAGGAGGAGGAGGAGGATGAAACAGATGAAGGAGAAAGAACTTGAACAAAATGAAGGAGGAGGAGGAAGAAGAAGAAGAAGGAAGAGGAGGAGTAGGAGAGGGAGAATTACTAGAATAAAAGGAATAAGAATGAAAGGAAACAAAAAAGAAAAAAAAGAACGATAATAAGAATAGCCAAAACACATAAGAATAAGAAGAAGAAGAAGAAAGAGGAGAAGAAGGAAAAAGTGAAAATAGAAGCAGAAGCAAGAAGTGGAGAAAGGGGGAAGAGGAGGAAGGAGAAAGAGGCTGACGTTCAGACAAGGTGCTTCCTTATAGAGAATTATTAGGTGTTTGGATAACGCGACCGACAAAGGTGTCCGGGTAAAAGGGATATATATCGTTGGCTAATCCGAATCTGTGAGGCAGAGGAGGGTGATGGTGCAACGGCCAGATTTTATGGTGATGGAATTAATGGTGTTATGGTGTTCTAACATTTCCAGCACACTGATACAGATATGCTCTTCTGATTAAATTCGGTATTGATTGATATGTGAATGTTGATTGTAGTAGCTTTGTCATTACGACGGTGATATGTGTATATGTATGTGTGTGGGTACATACACATACACACACACACACACACACACACACACACACACACACACACACACACATATCTATATATATGTATATATATATATATATATATATATATGTATATATATATATATATATATATATATATGTATATATATATATATATATATATATATATATGTATATATATATATATATATATATATATATATATATATATATATATATATATATTTATATATATATATATATTATGTATATATATATATATATATATATATATATATATATATATATATATATATATATATATATATATATATATATATATATATATATATATATATATATATATATATATATATATATATATATATATATATGATGATGTTATGGTAATGTTATTGCATAACATGATTATGATACACATATGAGAGCAGGCTGGTAAGAAATATGATAAAGCATATCAACAAAAATGATACTCAAAAGGACATCAAAAGAACTATTATGATATCACCAACAGAAGCAGATAATTTAAAAACTAAATCACACACACATAAACACACAAACACAAACAAGCTCACACAAGCACACACACACACACACACGAAACACACTCACACACACACACACACACAAACACACACGCACAAACACACACACGCACAAACACACACACACACACACACAAACACACACACACAAACACATATACACACACACACACACACACAAACACACACACCCGCACAAACAAGCACAAACACACACACACACACACAAACACACACACAAACAAACAAGCACACCCACAAACATACACCCACACCCACAACCACACAACCACACAAACAAACAAACAAAACCAACCAACAGAGAAACCATCCAACCTTAACCCTTTGATCTTACGCATCACAATCACAATCATCACTCAGAGATCATCACATCTTCTACCCATAGAGGATAAGGACACTCATCACAGCATCCTTCATCAGCCGCTTGTAATCGCCAGTTGATGTTGCACTCTTGCACGGAGGTCGATGGAAGGATAAAGGGATATTGTTATGGATTTGATGAGTGGATTTTGGAAGGTCATGGTGGTGGTGAGTAGGATGGTGGTGGTGAGTAGGATGATGATGGTGGTGGTGATTGGGATGGTGGTGGTGATTAGGATGGTGATGGTGGTTGTGGTGATGATTGGGATGGTGATGGTGATGATGGTAATGACGATTAGGATGGTGACGGTGATGATGGTGGTGATGGTGATTAAGATGGTGATGGTGATGATGATTAGGATGGTGGTGGTGGTGGTGGTGATTAGGATGGTGATGGTGGTTGTGGTGATGATTGGGATGGTGATGGTGATGATGGTAATGACGATCAGGATGGTGACGGTAATGATGGTGGTGATGATGATTAAGATGGTGATGGTAGTGGTGATTAGGATGATGATAATGGCGGTGATTAGGATGGTTGATGTTGATGGTAGTAAGTGATTAGGTTGATGATTGGCATGATGATGATTTACATGGTGATGGTGATGATTAGGATGGTGATGATGGTAGTAGTGATTAGGATGGTGATGATGGTAGTAGTGATTAGGATGGTGATGATGGTAGTAGTGATTAGGATGGTGATGATCTTGGTGATAATGATTAAGATGATGGTGATGATTAGGATGGTGATGATGGTAGTGACGATCAGGATGGTGACGGTGATGATGATGATTAAGATAGTGATGGTCGTGGTGATTAGGATGGTAATGGTGGTGGTGATGATTAAGATGGTGATGATGGTGGTGGTGATGATTAGGATGGTGATGGTGGGGGTGATTAGGATGGTGATTACTATGGTGATGGTGGTGGTGATTAGGATGGTGATGGTAATTAGGATGGTGATAATATTGGTAATGGTGGTGGCGATTACGTGATAGAAGTAATAATGATGGTGGTTATGGTGACAGAAATGATAATGATGGTAGTGATGATTATAGTGGTAATGGTAGAAATGATAATGATGGTGATTTTGATGATAATGAAATAAATCATAATTATGGTTATGCTGATCATATCAACAATAATTATAGAAATGGTAATGATGGGGATAGTGATTATAGTGAAAATGATGATAGAAATGACAATGATGGGGATAAGGCTAATACCAATTATCATGATAATAATATTGATAATAATAATAATGATGATAATGATTTTGAAAATAACAATAATGATGATAATGATAATAATGATAATCATAGTAACGAGAATGATGATAATAATAACAACAATTGCGATATTGACGAGAATAATGATAATGAAACTAACAATGATAATATAATTACTATGATAATTAAAAACAATTATGATAATGATTATAATAACAAGGATAACAATAATAATAATAATAACTATAAATTTAATGATAATGATAGCCATGAAAATAATATGATATTGAGTATGATGATAATGATAATGATAATTGTGACAAAAATAATGATAATAATGACAACAACAACAAGAACAAAATAAATATAATATAAATGATAATGGTAACGGACATGATAATGATAATGATGATGATAATGATCATGATAATAAAAATAATGGTGATAATGCTGATAATGATATTAATGATAATAGCAATAACACCTATGCTAATGAAAAGGAAAATAATGAGATAGTAATAATAGTAATGCTAATGAATAGATCATAAAAATAGCAAAGGTAATTAAGATGAAAATGAAAAAAAAATCTATAAACAAGGATCACCACAATAAATTAAAGGAAGAAGAAGAACAAGAAGAGGAAGATGAAGAGGAAGAAGATGAAGAAGAGAAAAATGAATAATAATAATAATAAGTGGAAGAAGAAGAGGAAGATGAAGAGGAAGAAGATGAAGAAGAGAAAAATGAATAATAATAATAATAAGTGGAAGAAGAAGAGGAAGATGAAGAGGAAGAGAGAGAAGTGGAAGAAGAAAAGAAAGAAGAGGAACAAGAATATGAAGAAGATGGAGAATAAGAAGAGAAAGAAGATGAGAGGAAAAAAAAATAAGAAGAAGAACAAGGATAATAATGATAAGATGGGGGATGGAGGAAGAGAGAAGAGAGAAGAAGGGGAAGAAGAAGAGGAAGAAGAACTTGAATAAGAAGAAAAGGAGAAGAAGAAGAAAATTGAAGAAAAGGGTAAAGAGGAAGAAAAAAAAAGAGAAAGAAGTAGAAGAAAAATAGAAAGAATAATAAAAAGAGGAAGAAGAAGAAGAAGAAGACGAAGAAAAAGAAGAAGAAGAAGACGAAGAAAAAGAAGAAGAAGAAGAGGAAAAAGAAGAAGACGACGATAAAAGAGAGAAAGAAAGAAAGAAAGAAAGAAAGAAAGAATAACGACAGCAACCAATCTCAGCAATTCATTTGTGTCACTCCCCAGCTCCGTCATGGCGGCAAGGAGCCCCTCTGAGGAAGGAGCGAAACATTACTCCACTTCGCCGCCTCCGTCAGCGCCCTCGCGGCTCTCTCGCGGTCCTTCGTTGCCATTAGCTGGCGCGCTAGCTCGTCCATAAACCTTGTTGCAAATGTTGGATACGGGAGAAATATGTTTATATATGTATATATGTGTGTATATATATGTGTGTGTGTGTGTGGGTGTATATATATATATATATATATATATATATATATATATATATGTGTGTGTGTGTGTGTGTGTGTGTGTGTGTGTGTGTGTGTGTGTGTGTGTGTGTGTGTGTGTGTATAAACATGTTGGATATCCAAATTGCTAAGTCGTCTATCAAAACCAGATGTACCTGTACCTGTGAGTGGAATTTAATCAAATACAAGGAATCAATGGTCATCAATATTTGGGAATCATAGCAAGATATTAATGAGCGTCCTTATAAACACTTGACAATGTAAACGGTCGATACATCAGGCAAATGACCCATCCACTTAAAGAAAGAATCAAAAGAAAGAAAGAAAGAAAGAAAAATACCTTCCCCCCCCCCTCCACACATATATTCGATGATGATTTGCAGTAATTTCGTCATAATCTGGATCACTACAAATCAATAAATACTAACCCGTAGTTATTATATTACGTCATATAGAAATATAAAGATATGAATGGATATATACTGTATATAGCAAATCTCAGTGATTACAAAAAATACAAAAAATACAAAAAAAAAAAAAAACAAAAAAAAATAAGAAACAAATATACAAAGAAACCAAAGGATATTAGCTGAGGTATCCCCCCTCCCCCCCTCCCCCCCTCCCCTTGCTCGTGACACATAGACGACAGATATTTTCGGATACGTGTCTTTCAAAACCATTTGGTGAAAGCCCTTCGGTAAAGCCACTTATCCCTTGAAAGAGTTAGCCAAAGGAATTTTAAAGGGAATGGTGCAATTCCAGTGCCTGTCTTTCCTTTGTTATTTTAGCCTATTGTTAGGCTTGTCTTTCTTTTGCTATGCTAGTCCGATATGAAAGAAAGATAAAGTGATTGTTATCACTGTATGCTAAAAGAAATATATAGATAGATAGATAGATAGATAAATAGATAGATAGATAGATAGATAGATAGATAGATAGATAGATAGATAGATAAATGGATAGATAGATAGATAGATAGATAGATAAATAGATAGATAGATAGATAGAGTGAGTGAGAGAGAGAGAGAGAGTGAGAAAGAGAGAGAGAGAGAAGTAAGAAAGAGCAGCGTAAATATGTATACATATAAGAAACAAAGAAAGACAGAAAGAACGAAAGGACACTAAAAGTTAGAAAGCTAGAAAATAGTCTAAAACAAACACAGAAAAACATCTTCGAAATTTGGAAAAGAAAATTAAAAAGAAAAACATACTCGTCAGCCAACAGGTATCAAAGGATATGCCAAAGGTGTGCAAACTAGTGTAAAATGGCATGCAAATATCCACCAGCACAAATCAGGTCAGAGGTCAGAGGTCAAAGTTTAGAGGTATCCATCAAGAAATGTTTATTAAAATGATGGTACTACTAATAATAGCGAAAAATGATAATTATACTTTTAGCTATAACGATAATGATAATAAAAAGAAGGATAAAAAAATATTTGTTATTGATGAGAATGAATATTTTCACAATACAAAATGTACCTGATATCATATTACAAGATATTTCATAAGACGAAAAATAAGACTAGTGTATATATATATTAATAGAAAACCAAAGTAAATCAGATGAGATATAAAACAAGAGCTTATGATATAGAGTTCATGACAAGCAAAAAGACCCAAAATAAAAGGAAACAAATCCAAGTATGACAGGACACCAACATGGAAATATATATATATATATATATATATATATAATGGGGAAAAAATCAATATAGAGAATAAGAACGAATGCAATAGGGAACTCAACCAAGATTGATAATAAACTAGATTAATATGACAGGAAATAAGAACATATGCCATAGAAAATAAGACCAAATATAGTATGGAGCACATCCGAATTATAATAGAAAAAAGACAGAAAGAAGACCCTATATATTCTTAAAAAAATAAATCAAAGTAAACAATACAAAATATAATAGTAAACTAGTCAAAATAGAAATCTAGACCATATATCATAACGAACAAAACAAATTGTAATAACAAAACAAACAAACAAACAAACAAACAAACAAAGCCAAAGCAAAACCTCTTACCTTAAAAGCCAGACAGTCGAACGGAAGGCGGACTAGTCGGAGTCCCACTCGGTGCTATTTATGTTCCTCGACTGTTATGGCTGTTGGATTGTCTTCGGTGTAAGAGCACTGTGACCCCGTTCGGAGGAGGACGAGAAAGGGTGTAGTGAAAGAGAGGAGGGGAGAAGGGGAGGAGGGGAGGAGGGAAGGAATAGAAGAGGGGAGGGGAGGAGGGGAGGAGGGGAGGAGGGGAGGAGGGGAGGAGGGGAGGAGGGGAGGGGAAATGGCAGAAGAGGTAGTGATAGAGGTTATGGTGATAGGGGTTATGGTGATGGAGTGTTAGAAGGGGTACTGGCTTAAGAGGTCTCAGCCCGAAAATCACCTCGCTTGCCATCGTCACTTGAAAGAAAGAAAGATTATAAAAAAGGGATACATAGCTTAAAACAAACACAAGAGAAAGTGTAACCACTGTATTTACATATTTTATGTCTGCTGTAGTTGTTATATATATATATATATATTCTACCACATACAGATATATACATACATATACGTACGCCCATTGCTTCATCTATCTGTCTGCCCCTCTCACGCCAGACATACCAGTGATGTTTTGGCTTTCCCTTTCCAAGAGCTATGCATTGATGCAACACTTCACTCATCACATTCCAAATGTCACAAGTCACAAGAAAACACCTTGATTCACACATCTCCTGAGACAAGTCACACATTGTGGTAGAGAGTCTCCTCTCGGGGAGCAGAGGAGCAACACCTCACTCCAACGTCCTACTGTTCAAGCTTAGCAATAAACCAAGAAAGCTGTTCCTGCCGTGTTCTTCACACCCTAGGCCACGTTACCCACATACAAGCAGTGTCCAAGTCCCGGA
>BOPN01000920.1:190104-195104 GCA_017312705.2 Penaeus japonicus
TATATATGTACACACACACACACAAACATATATATATATATACATACATACATACATACATACATACATACATATATATATATATATATATATATATATATATATATATATATATATATATATGTGTGTGTGTGTGTGTGTGTGTGTGTGTATGTGTGTGTGTGCGTGTGTGAGTGAGTGTGTGTTTGTGTATAGATAAATATATATAGATTTATAAAGACATGTGCATAAATATATATACATATATATATCCACACACGCACGCACACACACACACACACACACACACAAACACACATATATATGCCTTTTTTACACGCACACATGTTTCATCCAGAGATTAAAAGACTGTTGGTAAGAACAAGGAGAGCAGACTGAAAGATGACAAAAAGAAAGATGAGGAGAGGGTTCTTTTTGTTGTGGTAACGTCAGCACTAAAGGTGTAGCACAAGGTTGAATATCTTGTCGTTACTTTCCTGGTTACTTGGTGTAAGTTCTAGCATGAGACACACTAGTGGCTTATTCTGGCGCCATCCAGAGTGGGTGGGGGGGGGGGGGCGTTTTTTTCAGTCGTAAGAAACTGAACTTTAATTACGCCCTCGCTTCTTTCACGCCCACTCGTTTGTAGTTAGTCTGGTATTTCTTATTTCTTCTTATAAACACGTCCACAATGCACTAGTTTAGGTTTGTGATATCCCTTAACACACTATTAAATATTTTATTTCCATCTAATGAGGAAATTTTACTTCTTCATATTTCTTGACAGTGATATCTGAGTACATATCCCAGTACAATAGCATGTCCTTCCTTGCCAGCAGGAATGTCTCATTTTAATTTTCTCTTCCTCTACATCTCTTGAATTTGGTGCATATTGAAATATCTTTCTCTCCGTCTTTGTAATGAGATTAGTCTTAATTTATTTCATCTCTTCCAGTAGTTAATCAATCGTAGTAACATATCTTTTGTCAGACATGGACCCCATACTTGGCACTAGTATGTCACTCGATGAATCGCAATTTTTTCATTTTTTTCATAGTGGTAGAAGGTATACTAGACCCCTTATGTTAAAAGTCCTCATTACCAGTTGATTCATAACTTTTTATTTGATAACTGTTGACTTGTGACTAAAGTTCATGTCATTATCCATATAAAGTCTTACATGTTTTACTATATTTTTCTTTAATCTCTATTCTCTCAACATATGATATTGGTCTCGGATTTGAAACTGGACTATACCCTACAATTTCGAAGTTATCAGCTTTGAATTTCATTTTTCTTTTTATTTCTCCCAATCATAGATGGCATGCAGATCCTCATTTAATCTAGCAACCATGCATTATAAGTTTTTAATGTATTTATTCTTGTGACATTTGCAAATGGTACTACTCTTGTTTGTGATACCTTGGTCAATGTCACCAATCATGATTAGGATTTGGGACAAATAAGATCTACTATTACAAAAGCCACGTTGTTCGGCATTTTTATTGTTTCTTCAGTCTGAATACGTTTTTTTTTCTTCTTTCTTTTTCTTCTTCTTCTTCTTCTTCTTCTTCTTCTTCTTACTATTACTCTTTCGAATCTTTTGATTATGTGAGCTGTTAATGTCACTGGTCAATAGTTTTTGGCCTGATCTCCATTTCCATCATTAAAGACATGAATAATGCTTTCTTCTTTCAATAAACTAGGGTTATTCTCCATGTCCAATGATTTCCTCCAGTGGCTTTGCTATGGTTTCTTAGTATGTATTGATGTATCTGTTTTTTTTTTTTTTTTAGATTGTTGGGACTTCATCTGCATCAGATGTTGAGTGTGTTGCAATACCTCCGATTGCCTTTAGAATATCTATTTCATTTTAGATTACATGCGTGAGACATTTTAAATTATATTAAAATGTTCAAGATTTCATATGCATTTTTTTTTATTCTAGGAACACTAAAAACCTTTTCATATTGCATTTTGAACAATTCAGCTGCTTCATTTGAATCGGTCACCAATTTCCATTCTTGTCTTTAATTTGTTGTTTGCATGGAGAAAAGTTTTTTTTTTTTTCAATAACAACTTCAACTGCTCTTTTTTCTTCAACTATTTTTTGTAGTTTACATCTCTGTTTTAATCCTGTTATTTTCAACTAGATCTATTGTTATATTCAGTTGTTATGTTATTTTTTGCTCTGTTTTTCTTGTTTTTCGATCTCAGTATGATATTATTATTTGTTATTTTTATATATCTTTTTACAAGCATCGTAGAACACCTTCATGTCATTTGGTGTTAAGCGGACTTCAGTATTTTTCAATGATTCCTCTTGCAATGATTTATCAGTTAATCTTCATTCAATTTAATTGTCACAGAAGTTTAAAAATTTAGAATATTTTTTGTTTTTCACTTTTATTCTGTATGTTTAACTTACTTTACGTGATTTCAACATTTGGATTGACTGACATGTATAAATTAAGGTTATGTGTTACATCATCAGTTATGTTATTTTGGAATTCCCTTGTATTCGTCATATAATGACTAGTAAAAGCTTTTGTCTCAGGAAATCTGTAAATAAAAATGTATATATACACAGTTCTTTTGTATCTCTAGTCAATATCCCTAGTAATTTTACAGTGTAATTGGAATATTTTATTATAGAAACATTTTTGCCGTTAATTCTTTCCTGTTATAAAAAAAAACTCCTCTACTTCTGTTATGCGTCTTTATTTCTTAGCTCATAGGCCTTTGTTTTTAAATCTTCATTGTTTATGTCTTCATTTAGGTGCGTTTCTGAGAGAGCTATCACAAGTTGTTGATATTTGCCATGTCCTATGGATATATTGTTTTTATTTTATTTTTTTTAAAATATAAACCATAAATATCTGATATTATTGAAGTCTCTAGTATGTTGTTCCTTTGAATGTCTGCATTATGTTTTATTGTTAAAGTGATAATCTTTAAAAGTACAATGTCATTTCATCCATTTTTAGGATAATTAAACGTCCTTGTGTTGCTTATTTATCTTTTTTTTGTTTTTATCTATTTTACTTTATTTTTTTTAAATTTCCATTATAGTTTAAACCAGGTATTATCCATATTTCTTTTTTCTTATATCCTTGATTTTTTTGTCTGTTAATTGCCTTTGTTTGTTTTTATTTTCCCAGTTGAACACTAATTGGTCTTGCTCTCAAAGTCTCTGGATAACTGCCTTCTCTATAAGCTCTCTCATCTTTGATTGTCTCTTCAAGCTGTTCTTGTCATTTGTTCTTCTCTGTTCAGGATTATCTTGTTTCTCAACGGTATTCTTCGATCTGTTGGTATAATGTTCTTGTTTCTGTTCTAAAAACTAGGCCACAAACAATTTACAAACATCTTTGTAAACACCGAAGAATTTCTTAAGCATGTCACTTTTGTCTGGATAACTTCAATATCTTTCATACAGACACTCTACTTATTCTGAATAAATTGTTTTTGTTTACATTGTGTTTAATACATTTCATTTTCCAGTTATAGATTTTCGTTCACATCTCCTTGGTATAAACATGTAGTTTTTAAAACCTTAGTATCAGGTCGGTCACTTGGAAGCAGCTGGGCCACAAACAGCTGATCCAACATGTGACCTCATCCCCCTCCTTCATTCCAGTTGTTTTAGTACTGATTTGTTTCCTATTTTGCATTCACTGCTATTCTCTCGATCGTTCAGTTCCTTGTACTATTTTAGCCTAGGTCCATTTCTCCCCAGCCTCCTCGCAGAAAGGGATAGGAAACCAAGGGTGACACTGAAAGAGAGAGAGAGAGAGAGAGAGAGAGAGAGAGAGAGAGAGAGAGAGAGAGAGAGAGAGAGAGAGAAAGGAGAGAGAAGAGCGAGAGGAGGGAGAAAGGAGAGATAAGAGAGGAGAGGGAGAGAGAGAGAGAGAGAGAAAGAGAGAGAGAGAAAGGAGAGGGAAGAGTGGGAGGAGGGAGAAGGGAGAGAGAAGAGAGGAGGGAGAGAGGAGAGAAAGATAGATAGAGAGAGAGAGCAAAAGGATATTTATGTGTATATATGTTATGCTAATTGTAGACATATAATGTATTTTTTTGCTCGACTGATGCACATGGGCTTGCATTTATATCTATTTATTAACACATACATTCACAAGCCTGCAAACACACACACACAAACACACAAACACGCACACACACCCTATCACCCCCTACCTACTCTTCCATTTTCCCCTTCTTTCAACGACGTTCCACATTTCTCGTTCTCCACACCGTTTCCTGTCCCTTTGTATATTGTTCCCGTACAACGATCGATCGCCGCAGCTTGAGGTGACAACAGCCTCTCGGAGAGGGCGTAATGGGGGACACACGTATCGCGTCAGAAATCGTGCGGGCGTCAGTCGTGGAGACCAGGAGCGAGTATATCTTCCTCCAGGAGGTATATTTTACGAAGGGTTTCAGGAAGGAAGGTTTTGGCACTTGGTATAGTTGTAGGAAAAGTATTCGCTAACTGACGCCTCAAGACCTGTTGTTATAAGGTTGCGTTTCAAAATAGGTTGAGAATTTTAAACGTGATGGATATATATATCGTCAACTAGTATCCAACACTAATCCAAAACTGGGAGATATTCAGTGAATAAGATATTGAATCAACTAGATTTTTTTTTTTTTCATGGTTTCGTTCTACGTTACCTCCTCCCTCCATTACCCCCTCTCCATCCCTTATCCATCCTGTCCCCTCCGCTAAGATATGTATAGCAATTCTTCTTGCAGGATCCTCGGCTCAATTCCCCGGCCAGTACTTTCCGAAGCTTCGTCGTCGCCGTTAAGGTTAAATCGCCTCACAATTCACCGGCTTCTACCCATCGTAGCCTTAGGCGTTGTCCGAATTTACTTTACCGCGTTGTCCGAATTGTCTGTCTGACGATATACACAAAGGTTGTGTCGAGGCCTCTGGGTTATCTTTTTAATCTTTGTTTTAATCTTTGTTTCCTTTTTCTTTGAAGTATGCTAGGTGTTGGCGACTAACTAGATTTTGATTC
>BOPN01000920.1:210104-212604 GCA_017312705.2 Penaeus japonicus
GGAGCAGCCCTCACTCCAACACACTACCATTCAAGTCCAAAAAATAAACAAAGAAAGCTGTTTAGGCCATGGTTTTCACAATTTAAGCCACGTTATCATTATTCATGTAGAGGTTGCCACCACCAGGATTCTACACTATTCTTATTCTGTAGTAGAAAAAGTAGTCATGATTCTATTCAGACTACGTCTTTACCTTACTACTTGCTCTCTTAGTAGTCAGGTAGCCAGCCTAAGGGGTGTGAGAGGCATATCCCTTTTGATCTGTCGCCTCCGGGCCAAGACCTATCACATCTCCACCTGGCCTAGCTAGGTAATGCGATTTTTTTTTCTCTCTCTCTCTTTCTCTTTCTCTGTCTTACTCTCTCTCGCTCTCTCTTTCTCTATCTCTCTCTCTCTCTCTCGCTCTCTCTTTCTCTCTCTCACTCTCTCTTTCTCTCTCTCTCCCCCACCTCTCTCTCTCTCTCCCTCCCTCCCTCCCTCTCTCTCTCTCCCTCTCTCTCTCTCTCTGTCTTTAAGTCTTCATTTCCAAAAGCTCAAGGTTGCCAATTGACAGGGTAAAGGTGTCGTTGGCTGTGCACTCTACTCAAGACAGCCTTGCCCCGCCCCCTTTCCGGGAGTCACGGTCAGTTATTAAATATTTTGATTTGTTTTACATCATTGCGCGTTATTTTAGTAATCAAACATTACATGAACTTTAATGATTTGATATATTCGTTTTCTATATATTTCAAATACCGGTATGATAGCGAATATGTATGAATATAAGCAAAGCAGGCTCAACCGTCAGTGCTTGATAGGTTTCAATGTAATTGAATCTGTACAGATTAAATTCTTTATATTTCCTTTTCTATAAAGATAAATACCATGCAACATTCATATATTTCAATTAGATAAATTTATATTTTCTGCAGATCTGAACACAATAATTCATTTAAAAAAAACAAGCGACAGTCTACTTCTCATTAAACATTACTTTCTCCTGATACATTCTTATAACAGAGCAAAAGGGTAAATAGTCAGATATCATTTTATATTGATTTTGCGTATCATGTTGAAATCCGAACCCCACGATTCTTGTAGTAAAGAAGGTGTCGTATCAGCGGTATCATCCCTCTCTTTCTCTCTCTCTTTTCTCTCTCTCTCTCTCTCCTTTCTTTCTCTCGCTCTCTCTCTCTTTCTCTCTCTCTCTCTCTCTCTCTCTCTCACTCATTCTCTCTCTCTCTGTCTCTCTCTCTCACACACTCTCACTCTCTCTCTCTCTTTCTCTCTCTCTCTCTCTCTCTCTCCTGTGACAAAAAGTTGAAATCATCATATTGAAGCAAGAAGAATTGCCTCTATAACAATGAAGTAAAAGTTTGTAGTCTTGTTGAAGCGAATGTTCTCAACTGCTGGTGACGTAAAAAAAAAGAAAAAAAAAAGAAAAAAGAAAAAAAAAAGAAAAAAAACAAACAAACTATTGAACGGAAAATACAAAATTACGAATTGAAAGACTGGATAGTTAAACGAAAAGTTATTGGAATGGCTTCGTGCTGAGAAGGAAATGTTAAAATGTTTGAATTGGACTATGCTAACATTTTATAAAGAAAGTGGAGGCAATATTATGAAAACTGAAGCCAGACTGGAAGAAGTCTTTCGTTATATTAATTTTCAATCTACATGCAATGGGAATAGAGAATCACATGCAGAAAGAACAAAATATGAAGAACAAAAGAAATAATGAACAAAGTTGATTGCGTGACTAATGTAAATAAAAGCATATCTGAGATTTCATCAAAACAGCAGGCAATTCTATCGAACAGATAATCAAAACGCGTCAATTACATTTCTTCAGTTGCGAAGCAATCTAACCTCATTTACAACATTATCATCAAATCTTCTTCCTCCCCGTTCTCATTATCATCGCTTTCCTCACCCTTTCAATTCTATAATTTCCCGCACACTCAGCCTCCTCTTTATTGCAAGCGTCTCTTCATTCTTATCCTCTTCCCTATCGTCCCTGCAGGATATTGCAAGCGTCTCTTTATCCTCGTCCTCTTCCCAACCGTCCCTTCAGGAATCGCGTCAGAGTATTAACACAGAAGCAAGAAGTATTTCCAAGGAATCTGATTCATTCGCAGATTTCCCTTCGGGTTGAAGGCGTTCGCGTGAGAGGAGAATTACGTCGTTAATCTTTCCTGCTCAAAGTGGCGTCTGTGGTGAATGTTCAGGGGCTGTTTTTTTGTTTTTTTTTCTTTCTTTCTTTTTTTTTGTTTCTCTCTCTCTCTCTCTCTCTCTCTCTCTCTCTCTTAGGATTTTTTTTTTAAATTCCTATTTGGATTAGTTTTGATGTTTTTTTCTGATTTCGGTAGAAAAGAGAGGCGTTTAGGCAAATGAATAAGAGGATGTATAGCTACATTCTCTTCATAGATTTATGAATATACAGTACCTCGATGTATGAATTCTCTCTCTTTCTCCCTCTCCCTCTCCCTCTCCCTCTCCCTCTCCCACTTTCTCTCTCTCT
>BOPN01000920.1:222604-225104 GCA_017312705.2 Penaeus japonicus
TAAAGAAAAAATGATTTGAATTCTGGGACATGGAAAATTGTCAGCTGTGAATTAAAATACATATAATATTTTTCTTTTCTTCTTGTAAAAAGCTATCACATTTATACGAAATGAAATGAAAAAAAATCGATGAAAAGGAGAAAGAGAGAGAGAGAGAGAGAGAGAGAGAGAGAGAGAGAGAGAGAGAGAGAGAGAGAGAGAGAGAGATCATGTCCATAAGGGTCAAAGTAAAATCAGATACAACACGTAGAACGACTGTAATGTTACTACTGTGAGGATGGAACTTAGATCAGAATAAGGATACTCATTACCTTGTTAATGGTAATACTGATAACGTTAATGAGAAAAAAGAAATAACGATAACGACAATAGAAATAAAAACAATAATAATGATAAAGATAATAGGAAAAATAGTAATGATAATGGTAGGATAAAGAAATAATAGTAATAATCACTACTATTACTAAAAGTGATGATAATAATGATAGGGATATTAATATGAAACTAAAGCTAGCAATAAACCTAATACTATCGCACATGACTAAGTTAACATACGAGAAGCAGCTAACATCCAACAGCTGTTAGGATGTGCAATCTATCACCAGAGACAACTGAACACTTCATAACAGACGCTCCAAATTCATCTAATAAATACGGTAACATCTGAGTACCTTTAGAGAGAGATACGTCCATGCAATAAGGGCATTTATATTAGTTTCATAACCCCATGCACGAATTCATGTGGTTATTATTAATGATCATAATGATGTTGATAGTAATAGTAAGAGTGGTGATGATGGTGGTGATGGTGATGATGATGATGATAATAATAATGGTAATGATGAAACTGATAATGGTACTAATAATTGTGATAATAATAACGACGATAATGATTATGATAATGATGATGATTATGATAATAATAACAATAATGATAATGATGACAATTATGATAACACTAATGATAATAATGAAAACAATAATAATAATTATAACATCAGTAATAATAATAATAATGAAAACAACACTAATGATTATACCAACAATAATAATCATCATCCATAGAATTGTAATCATTATCATACGGATTTTAATGATCATCCTTAGTATCTTAACAATGACAATAATGATAAAAAATAAAAAAAAAGAGCTAGTTAGTCAGTCTTCTACATACACTTGTTGGGCCGCCTCGTGCATATAGCCCGGGCGAAGGGACGTCTTCGCTAATCTATCTGAACTGAACTGAACTGAACCGAACTGAACCGAACCGAACCGAACTGAACTGACTGAACGAACTGAACTGAACTGGACTGAACTGAACTGAACTGAACTGACTGAACTGAACTAACTGAACTGAACTGAACTGAATTGAACCGAACTGAACTGAACTGAACTGACTGAACTAAACTGAACTAACTGAACTGAACTGAACTGAACTGAACTGAACTGAACTGACTGAACTGAACTGAACCGAATCGAACCGAACCGAACCGAACTGAACTGAACTGAACTGCTTACACTTGGGAGCTTCAGTGCAGATGGTATTTGAGAATAGGAAGTGTGCTGCCGTGATTAGGAAGAGGAGAAAGAGTTCAGAATAGGAGGGAATGAGGATACCAAGAAGGATAAATGGCGAAAACTTTGGATACATGGGATTCATACGAAATATCTTGATGGTTTTGGATGCTGATGGAGGGAAACGTAAAGAGATGAAGGATATTCTGAGCACGGAATGTATTAAGTGTACGAGAAATATGCTGAAATCCAAAATGAATAGAGGGAATATTATATATATATATATATATATATATATATATATATATATATATATATATATATATATAAACGTTTGATTACGGAGTGGTGGTTGTTATTCACTGTAATATCGGAATAGGTGGACTGGATAAAGATGAAATGAGAAAGATTGATAGGCGTTCCGGATATTGTTAGCTTTTCCTCTATTGGGGATGATCTTAATAGCTGTATTTGAGTAATGGGAGGAAGGAGACAGTGTCCAGGACTATATAGGAAATGAAAGAGACAGCTTATGGAAATATATAGAGACTAGTCCAGAACAACAAAAAAAAAAAAAAAAAAAAAAACAGGTTTAAGAATGAATATCATCTCAAAGAACGTTAGCTAGGGATTACGATAAAGTAGAACTATGGAGAGAGAGAGAGAAAGAGCGGTTTGAGAGAGAGAAAAAAAGAAACAAACAAATCAAAAGAAACCAGATGCGAGATAAGCTGGACACGTTAATCCCTAATATAAACTCATGCAATCAAGAATAAAACAGAATGAAAGGAAACGATTAGCTTTTTATCCCTAAAAAAAGAAAGAAAAGAAAAAGAGCCAGAAGCAGTATTGGATATGGAGGCATGATCAAGTAAAATGATTTACGGTGGGGGGGGGGGGGTAAAGAGACTCGAATTTAGTTACGTGGAGAAAGGCTATGACATGACCCTAAAGAAACGAAGAACTCAAATTGTAATGGGACTCC
>BOPN01000920.1:277604-285104 GCA_017312705.2 Penaeus japonicus
GATAGATAAATAAGAACCCTATTGAATGATTATATGAGAAAGAACAAGATATACTAGCATTAGAAGAGTACAAGATTCAGTAATAAGTAAAATGAAAGGGGGAAATTGTAGTAGAAAGTAGAAAAGGAAGTATAAAGTTAAGTAGAAGTAGCACGAGGTTGCATATAATATGTGTATATATATGTGTGTAATGTTCCGCAGTCCAGCTCCTGTCTTGAATAAATACTGCTAGCATAGCCCAATACTTTAACTTCATGTTTTGTAAATTAATGTTTATGCTAAGCAAAATTTGACACGTTTGTTGTATCTCTTCTTATTTTTCAAAAGGCGTTTCTTTCTCTCTCGCCACACACACACACACACACACACACACACACACATACACACACACACACACACACACACACACACACACACACAGTATTGATGCTGGGGAGGGGGGCACGCCGGGGCTGTCCCTGATCGATCCATAGCACCCGATAACCAGACGTTCCCAAATAGCCCGACGTTCCAAAATAAAGCACTTTATGCAGCTCAGGTTCCTGCTGGCGGCCGTCCCAGCGTCGAGGGAGAACTTGAGATGATGCCCAGAGGCTGCGGATGCGTCTCTCGCGACTCGACTGCCGGGAGATGGGGATTTGAATCGATTTCTGGCGCGTGGGGGCTAGAATTCGTCCTTCTTACCGGGATTCGAGAAAAAAAAAATGAATGTTTAAGCCCTCGCTACAACAGGTGCTTATAGTGGCTAACCTCATGCCTAACCTCATGATCTTGTCGTTCTGATGAAATATTCTAAGACCTTTCTTCAAGCTAAGACGATTAGCTAACGATTAGCTAACGATGGGTATGAGGGGTGTTGTGGGTCCCGGTACCTAATCCCCCAATCAGCGAGGAATCTCTTACCGTGATTAGGATTAGGGAGGCGATTTCCGAGTGAGGGGTGGTGAGGCAAAGAGGATTTACGACTAGGCAAAGGGGATTTACGACGAAGCAAAGGGGATTTACGATATCCCGCAGAACCGATACACATCTAGGCAGTGAATCTACATGTACGTCAGTGAATTATTGGATCGACAATTGGATTATTGGCTTGATGGATTTACCTAATCGATGTAGCTTTTGTGTGGGTATTGTATGTGTGGATATACGTATATGTAAAATGCATGTATGTATGGATATATGTGTATGGAAAACGCTTGTATATATGGATATGGAAAATGCATGTATGTTTGGATATATGTATATGGAAAAGGCATGTATGTATGGATATACGTATATGTAAAATGCATGTATGTATGGATATACGTATATGTAAAATGCATGTATGTATGGATATATGTATATGGAAAATGCATGTATGTTTGGATATATGTATATATAAAATGTATGTATGTATGGATATATGTATATGGAAAACGCTTGTATATATGTATATGGAAAATGCATGTATGTATGGATATATGTATATGGAAAATGCATGTATGTATGGATATACGTATATGTAAAATGCATGTATGTATGGATATATGTATATGGAAAATGCATGTATGTATGGATATATGTATATGGAAAACGCTTGTATATATGTATATGGGAAATGCATGTATGTATGGATATACTTATATGTAAAATGCATGTATGTATGGATATATGTATATGGAAAATGCCTGTATGTATGGATATATGTATATGGAAAAGGCATGTATGTATGGATATACGTATATGTAAAATACATGTATGTATGGATATATGTATATGGAAAACGCTTGTATATATGTATATGGAAAACGCTTGTATATATGTATATGGAAAACGCTTGTATATATGTATATGGAAAATGCATGTATGTATGGATATACTTATATGTAAAATGCATGTATGTATGGATATATGTATATGAAAAATGCATGTATGTATGGATATATGTATATGGAAAATGCATGTATGTATGTCTGTAATTTCGAGTGGAATAACTTCAGGTTTATTCTCAGCCTAATGGAAAATAGTTTGAGGGATGGATGATTCAATCTATTCGTCGACGTGCTGGTTTTATAAGCAAGAGAGTAAGCCTTTAGCGTAAACACTGAAGAAGGGCCGTGACCTGTAGCCGCGTCACTTGTTTTTAAGTGGTTATTGGATATAGATTTTTTTTTCTTTTTTGGCGAAAACATGAGCGATGAACAGTAACCTTTCACCTCGACTCTTGTTTTTAGCTGTTTTTTTAGTTTTCTTTTGAAGTGAGGGTTTTAACAGGGGTGAATGGGGGTGGGGGTGGGGGGGGGGTTGCCCAAACGCCCCCATCCCCTCAACTGAAGGAAGATGTTGGGGTGATGAGCGAGGGAGATTATGGTAGTCATAAGTCATATTAGTCACATACATTATCTTTTCTATTTACATCCATCTACTACTTCTCTATCTCTATGTGTATGTATATAGATGAAAATAGATATATATTTATCTACATAGACAGGCATCCAAACAAGAGAGTAGAAAGAAAAAAAAATAGTAATTCTAGTTTTCGATATAGCATTCTTCATATATTGTTTGCTTTCCTGTGATTCCCTTTGTTGTTTTAACTTCACTTAGGTCAGCATGAATCCATTGAGCGCGTGTGTGTGTATGAATGTGTATAGTTGCAAATAGATATCCTTCCCTACTTCATTTTATATATATATATATATATATATATATATATATATATATATATATATATATAACTGTCAACACGTTTGCCTCAGATACAAACATTTTTTTCACGTTAATCTTCTGTCAAAGTTTTATAGAGACTTAATTGGATGACTTTTTTTGTAGATACATTTTTTTTTTTTTTTAGATTTGTGTAACTATTTTTTTCTGATTATTATTATTATTATTTTTCATTTGTCTATATTTAAAAGGTTATCATTAAAATTCTCGTTTTCTATTTGGCTCGGCAAGCAGTAAGGAATCCGTTTTCTTTTTTACATGCGCATTATTAATTACGAAGATGTTTGAAATGAGAAAGATAGATAGATAGATAGATAGATAGATAGAGAGAGAGAGAGAGAGAGAGAGAGAGAGAGAGAGAGAGAGAGAGAGAGAGAGAGAGAGAGAGAGCGACAGAAAGCGAAAGACAGAGAGAAGCAGAGCAAGAGAGAGAGAGAGAGAGAGAGAGAGAGAGAGAGAGAGAGAGAGAGAGAGAGAGAGAGAGAGAGAGAGAGAGAGAGAGAGAGAGAGAGAGAGAGAGAGAGAGAGAGAGAGAGAGAGAGAGAGAGAGAGAGAGAGAGAGAGAGAGAGGGAGAGAGATAGAGAGTGAGAGAGAGAATGAGACACCAAGAAAAAAGAGAAAGAGAGAAAGAGCAAGAGAGAGAGAGAGAGACCAAAAAAGAGAAAGAGAGAAAAAGCAAGAGAGAGAGAGTGAGAGAGAGAGAGAGAGAGAGAGAGAGAGAGAGAGAGAGAGTGAGTGAGAGAGAGAGAGAGAGAGAGAGAGAGAGAGTGAGAGAGAGAGAATAAGAGTGACACATATATATAGAGAGAGATTCTGATGGGTGTCTTAGTCTGTTATAACCAATAACCCACACAAAGTCATGCCAGACACAGGGATTTCACAATTCAGGTTTATTCTATAACGCAGATAGTCTGACGTTATGGTACACGATACACTACAACACAATGATCACAGTAATAAACACTATCACGACACGTATAAACAAGCGTATAAAATCAGGCGTCAGTGGTAGCGCAGTCAATCCCGGTCTGTTTATATGTTCCAGATACCCTGCTTATATGGAAGGGTTTCCCATCCGGCGTCACCAGTAATGGTTACACTGGAAGGTCGTCTGGAATGTAGGGGGCGTGGTGGTCAAAGGTATGTAGCTCTTTTGAAGGTCAAGGTACTTGGGAAGGCAACTATGTGTGAATTACCTGACCATCAAAGTTGACCTGATCTGACCCGGTGATTGCCTGACTAGCTAGTGTGTGATTCATGTAATCTTTGTATACTGATCTATTGATGTATGTAATATTATATATAGACATATTATATAATCCTCATATTGGATTATATAGTATGTTTATATATAATCTTCATAACGATAGAAAGAAAGAGTGAGTGAGAAAGAGAGAGAGATAGAGAGAGGAGAGAGAGAGATAGAGAGAGGAGAGAGAGAGGAGAGAGAGAGAGAGAGAGAGAGAGAGAGAGAGAGAGAGAGAGAGAGAGAGAGAGAGAGAGAGAGAGAGAAGAGGGGGGGGGGGGCATACGGTCACACACAAGCAAACATACGTGAGAGAGAGTAAGATATAAAGAGAGCGAGAGAGAGAGCAAGAGGGGAGAGGGAGGGAGGGGAGAATAGAGAGAGAGAGAGAGAGAGAAAGCCTCCTAACACGTGGCTGAACTAACAAACACTAAATAACTTAATATATATGTCAAAGTATAAAGGAATGAATTAAAAAGGTATATATCATATTGAAAAATCCGGTGATTTGAAAAAAATGAAATACAAAACATAATCAATAAATTAATCATAACTTATCTTAAAACATCCGACAATTCTAATTTAACAACCAACAATTCCTTAATTAGAAGATAATTCAACATACGCATATCAAAATGAAAATCTACAACATAACAAGAAATACAATTAATAAGTCGACCACACCAGTTTCATTGCATCACAAACATACCACATTCATACCAGCTGTGACCAATAAGAAACAACCCTCTGGCTTTACTTTACGTCTATTATTCGCTACTTTGAACACATCGAATCAAAGGCGCATTTAATTCGGCTATGATTGTTTTATTCAATCTAATCTAAATAATGTTGCAGAGGCTCTGGGTTCGCTTCTCATCTCTGCAGGTTGCTCGACTGTGGTTACGTCATCATAGGGAGAAATTATGAAATGATAGACAGTCAATTACTGGGTCTTTCTTGTTTAGATTCCTCTGTCTCTTCTTAATTATGGTTTCCTGTAGTATGCTAATGATGTACAGTGGTATTTTCTCTATTGTTAATTAGCAGTGCCTTATTTAAAAATTCACACCAGATATTAAAGCTCATCAAAACGTATTGTTTCTCTTGAATTTCATTTGTGTTCCACGTTCACATTTCTGAGAATTTCCTTTTCTTAATTAAGGAAAATGTGGGGAGTGATGCGGGCATGTTTATATAATTGCTACGTAAACATATCTTTTTATACAACTATACATCATTTTTTTTAGCACAATATGGTTCTAATTGGTAGTAGTGTATGTATAAAAACGAACTGAACGCTTTTTAACGTCTAAATCCGAGCATAGTCTTACTCGAAACGTCATGGTTTTAGCGTGTATTTAATTTCACGTTAACTGACCGTATTGATAAGAATCTTCTTGGCTGAGAGGTGAATACAAGCAATAACAACAAAGTTATGGAAAAACCTAGCATGATGATATTCACGTGAGAGATTGTTGATGAATTACAAAAGACTATACCCTAAGCATATATATATATATGTTTATATATAAATATATATATATATATATGAGAAAGAGAGGAAGAGAGAGAGAGATGCAGATAGATAGAGAATGGTGGTGCATTTATGGATCGATAGATATACAGACAGTTTGATTGGTAAATACATAGGCAATTAGGATGATAGATAAAAAAAAAGGTGGTAAGATACACACATATGCATTTCATTACGGTATTCAAAGTACCATATTTTGATTTTTTTTTAATATACATATATGAAGAGAGAAAGAGATAATAAATTAGAAGTAAATATTATTTTTCATAACTTGATCCGAAGCATAAAATGTTTGCATAAAATACAGAGAAATCTGTTAATGTCTACCTTTTCTCACTCATAGATAAATCTTGTCTTTGTGTGCGTGTGTGTATGCATGCTTTTTGCTTTCGAAAACTATTGTCCTTTTTGAAACAAGAACCCAATAATATTTTCTTTTGACTTATCGTTCAGCATCACAGTGAATAAATAAACAAAGAAAGATCGAAAAAAGAGGAGGGAAGGAGAGGGCGGGAGAGAGAGAAAGAGAGAGAGAGAAAGACGGATAACGAGAAAGAAAGAGAAAAGAAAGAATGAGAGAGAGAGAAGGAGAAAGAGAAAGGGAAGGAGAGAGAAAAAGAGAAAAGAGAGACAGAGCAGGAAAGAGAAATAGAGAGAGTCGTGAACAAAAGCACCCAACGGAAAACCAGATAAAGTCATATGGGTTCTGTGAATGGAAATATATATAATAAGATACCACAAGACTGATCCATCTAATCCCCCTGAATCCACATAATCGGTTTTAAAATGAGGCTCAGGCTGTTCAAATGCACTCCAAGGGGACTGCAGCGGCTGTTCGGAGTTCAGTTATTAGCACAGCAGCTGCAGAGACTTGTTTATGAAGCTTTTATGAGGATCGTACCTTTGCAAAGCTTGATATGTGTGTGTGTGTGTGTGTGTGTGTGTGTGTGTGTGTGTGTGTGTGTGTGTGTGTGTGTGTGTGTGTGTGTGTGTGTATGTATGTATGTACGTGTGTGTGTGTGTGTGTGTGTGTGTGTGTAAATGTATAGATGTGTGTGTGTGTACAAAAATAATATTCGTTGCACAAAGAGAAACACATGATATATATAGATTTTTATCTTGTTCTTTTCTCATACCTATGATAATCTTATTGCATGTAGGAAGTGAATTACCTAATGCAGTGTCTCCATCGAAACCTAAAACTTACTTTAGGGTCGCAGACATAAGGGTAACGAGACAATTTTAGATTATGGCTTCCCCGTAAAACACGTCTTGTGGTGCCGATTCCGTTGCATTTGCAGTTGCATGACTTCTGCTGCTGTGTCCGCTAACGTGGTCTAAGAGTGAGAGAAAGAATAAAGAGTGAGAAAGAGAAAGGGAGGAGGAGGAGGCTTTGAATTCAAACTAGAAAGAGATATTAAAACTTACGCTCTCTCTGTCTCTCTCATTCTCTATTCATATATCTATCTATCCGTCTATCTATTTATCTGTCTGTTTCTCTTTCTTTTATTCTTTTTCTCTAACGCTCTTTCTCTCTCTCTCTCTCTCTCTCTGTATATATGCATATATATATGAAGTGATTGATAGCTGTATATGTGATATGTATTTTATTCATACATGCATATATATCTATATCTATCTATCTATCTATCTATCTATCTATCTATATATATATATATGTATATATACACATATACATATATACACGTCCGCATATGATATCATGCCATGATCAGCTCTTGTAGTGGGAGCGCCCCTTCTTTTTCTCCGCCGTGATACCAGGCGATAAGCGGACGATGGGCGTGTTGCTCGTAGATCAGACCCGAAGGACAAGGATGTCGTGAACTATTCGGAATCACTATCATTAAATCCAAAAATGTCTTGATTGTGTATATGATCCTTATCCAAGGACATCTTGTGCTGTTATTTTTTAAAATTGTTTTTGTACTTTTTTTTTCATTCATTCAATTTATGAGCATTCGACTGTGTGCGTGTGTACATATATATATATAT
>BOPN01000920.1:295104-300104 GCA_017312705.2 Penaeus japonicus
ACGGTCAAAGGTCCTTCCACAAACAGCACCAAACTGGCAATGGAATGATGCAAAATATTCCCACATAACTGGTGTTTCCCATCCTGACATTAGCCCCACGATCCCTGGTTTGATGAATAACTACAGCCTACACAACAGGCAGGAAATCTTTAGCAGAGCAAATGATGAGGAGAAAGAAGAGTTTACACACACACACACACACACACACACACACACACACACACACACACATATATATATATATATATATATATATATATATATATGTATATATATATATATATATTTATGTATACATATATATATATATATATATATATATATATATATATATATATATATATATATATATATATACATGAATATATGTATATATATATATATATATATATATATATATATATATATATATATATATATATATATATATATATATATGTATGTATATATGTATGTATAAATATATATATATACATATATATATATATATATATATATATATATATATATATATATATATGAAATATATATATATATATATATATATATATATATATATATATATATATATATATATATATATATATATATATATATACATATATATGTAAACATATATATATATATATATATATATATATATATATATATATATATAAATATATATATATATATATATATATACATACATATATATATATATATATATATATATATATATATATATATATATATATATATATATGTATATATATATATGGATATGTATATATATATATATATATATATATATATATTAATATCATATTACCCTGTGGAAATATAATATTAATGAATAGGCCATGAAGAAACAATGATTCACCACATTTGTTTATTTGATATTATAAAACACAAAAAGATTTTTAAAGTGAAAAAGGATGGGCTTATAAATTGGGATTCCAATTTTACTAAAGCTACCATCAATAGTACTTCTCGTCTTGCTTTTATTGGTCAAAAATGTATACTTTTTCTTCCAATTAATCATTGTCTACATCCCGAAATTACCAACCCCGAGAGTATGACGACGTTACTGTTCTTTTTCCCTCCTTGACTGTTATTTCCGCGCCAAAATATATTTACTTTTGTCATCTTATTTTCTGCTCTCTCTTTTATATTTGGAAAGGCATCACAGGTTATATTGACCTGGTCGTCAGTCATCTTGACGGATTATACGAACAAACAAACAATAAAATAATAACCGTTGGCTGTAACTGACGTTTCTTCTTCTCTGTTTCTTTCTTTTTCTTTCTTTCTTTCTTTCTTTTTCTTCTTCTTCTCTGTATCTCTTCGTTTCTTATCAGACGTTATTCTCTCTATCACTGTCGACCTGTTACCTGCAACGAGCCGTGATTCTAAATACTTCCAATCAACACAGAAAAAAAGAAAAAAGAAAATCCGTTGAAAAAAAGGCGTCAGGCAAAATGGCGTCGCAGCCGAGGATGAAAAAGCAAAAAACGAATTCTTTCTGCGAATACGGAGGAATTCGGCGAATAAGCGAGTTAATCTTTCACCGGTCATAGAGCTCTTCATTTTAAGCATTTTTGAAAATATATCCCAGTACCCTGGATACCCCACATAACTTTAAAATTAGAGAAAAGAGTTCTAAAAAAATGGGGGGAAATTGTAAACACAACAAAAATCGTTAAATTAATAGGTTAGCCACTGTGATCACATTTTCCTTTCATTAACGTTATCTGACCAGTGTAATTGAATTGTTAGAAATCAGTTCAGATTTGTACTCTGATTCACTCTCATGGTTATTAACGCTAATTACTGGTATATTCAAATAAAATTATTATTAGGAATATTGTATGTGCGACTAAGTAAGGTTATTATTTCGTAACATATCCGGACAATAATGATGATAACAATAAAAATAACAATAAAAGTAATAGTAATGATAATGATAATAATGATAGTGATAATAATAAAAATAACAATAATGACAATGATAATAATGACGATGATAAAAGTGATAATGATAATAGCGATAATAATAGTAATAATAATAATCATAATAAAAACGAAAATGAAAATGGTAACAACAACAAGAATGATGTGAATATTAAAAAACAATGATAATAACAACAACAGCAATATCAATAATAACAATAATAATGATAATAGCATGAACAGAATCTACAAAAATAGTAATTAGAATAAGAAAGAGACTTATTTCAAACGATGATAAAGTCACCTGTATATCATATACCCCAAGACCTCGCCGACATTGTCTTCATTAAAGTTCAATTAACGCAGTCATCGACCTGAGTCCTTGCTTGATTACGCAATAAGAGGCTTCCATTTGCTGATTATCTTGAGAGTCTGGGATTATTCTCGTAAAAGTTGGGTTTTGCTTTTAAAGGAGACATTCATTTTGTGGATGAAGTCAGTGAGGTGTGGATGTGTGTGGTTGTTTGTGTGTGTGTGTTTGTTTGTGTTTGTTTGTTTGTGTTTGTTTGTTTGTGTTTGTTTGTTTGTGTTTGTGTGTTTGTTTGATTGTTTTTGTGTGTGTTTGTTTGTTTGATTGTTTATGTGTGTGTTTGTTTGTTTGATTGTTTTTTAATGTGTTTGAGTTTGTTTGTTTGAGCGTGCATGTGTGTATGTGAGTTTGTTTGTTTGTTTGAGCGTGTTTGTGTGTATGTGAGCTTGTTTGTTTGTTTGAGCGTGCGTGTGTATGTGAGTTTGTTTGTTTGTTTGAGCGTGCGTGTGTATGTGAGTTTGTTTGTTTGTTTGAGCGTGCGTGTGTATGTGAGTTTGTTTGCTTGTTTATTTGTTTGAGCGTGTTTGTGTGTGTGTGTGTATGTGTGTGTGTGTGTGTGTGTGTGAGTGTGTATTGTGTGTATATGAAGCAATACAGAAAACCGCGTCAACAAAGCAAAACAGCCTGGGGGGACAAAGACGTATGCATATTCAAAGAGGCCGAAGGGGAAGCGGCGAACGGAGCGTGAAATAAGCCGCCGTGGGAGAGTTAGGAGGAAAAGCAGAGGAAGAAATGATGCAGAAGGGATGCGAGAAATACATGAAAAGAGGATGCTGAGAGAAAATTGGAAAGAAGGAAAAGATTGAGAGAGATAGAGAGAGAGAGAGGGGGGGGAGAGAAAGAGGGAGAAAGAGAGAGAGAGAGGGGGGGAGGGAGAGAGAGAGAAGAGGGAGAAAGAGAGAGAGAGAGAGAGAGAGAGAGAGAGAGAGAGAGAGAGAGAGAGAGAGAGAGAGAGAGCGAGAGATAGAGAGAGAGGGAAAGGGAGAGAAAGAGAGAGAGAGAGGGGGGGAGGGAGAGGGAGAAAGAGAGAGAGAGAGCGAGAGCGAGAGATAGAGAGAGAGGGAAAGGGAGAGAAAGAGAGAGAGAGAGAGAGAGAGAGAGAGAGATGCTGAGGTGCATTATGATTATAATAATGAGACATACGTAAACACAAGCTTCTGAAATTCGTCTTAATACATAGCACGAGATCGCAGATAAAAAGGTATTGTCTCTGCCTCTGTTTCTCTTAATATGTATTTCTATGTTCATATGGGTGTGCGTGTCTGAAAAGTCTGTCTGAAAATATTTTCATTGGTCATTTTGGCATTTTCTTTTTGATATTCATTTGCTCCTGCACAAGGAAAAATAAAAAAAATCTTGTCAACAGACCAAAACGTTTTTGAAGAGAAACAAATATGATTATTTATTTGATGTAAATCCTTTCAGAATATAGGTATGAAGCATCATTATTGCATCTAGAATATACCAGCACAATAACACATCACACTGCAACCCTCCTTTCGTCTAAAAAAAANATATATGTGTGTGTGTGTGTGTGTGTGTGTGTGTGTGTGTGTGTACATACATATGTTTCTGAGTATGAGTGTAGGCTGATAGCGGAGAAGGACGGTTTGAGGATAGAATTTCGAAATCATTGTGAGTGAAGGGGTGCATTTCTGAGTGTGAGTGCAGGCGGACGGCGGAGAAGGTCGGTTTGCTCAGTTTTTATGGACTTTGTTTTTAATCCTTTTTATCTGATGTTACAACCAATACATCTAAATAAAACAACATTTGAACATATTCCTGAGGGAAAAGATGGTCACTTCTTTAGTTATCTTTAAATACAACGTGGAATCTTACCTGAGAGGAAGAATATTTCAATATCTCATGTAACTTTAAGGAATGAAAGACTTAAAAGATTTAAATTTGGCAGATTTATGCCTTTAGTGCAGTCAGAATGTTAGTGGTTTGGTTTTCATTCAGAATAATTCAAGACTTTTGTAGATAATATTGTCGGAATAGCCGTTTGTTTTGAAATAGCTACCTGAAAATTGCATCTCATTATCAAATACACTCCAATTTGAATATATGTTAAATGCTGGTGATTGATGTGGGGATGCTTCTGATTTACATTGATTAAGAGGTGAGAAACTCAAATGATTCATCCCTAAACCAGTAAAAGTTCAGGTGTTCAGGAATACATAAGCTTCTATTTTTCTTTGAACATTGGCGTGCCAAGAAAAGCAAGTTTTCATTTTCCATTTCACAAGTAAACTTAATGTTTGGATGTTGGATATTGAGGTATGATCAGAATTTTTCTACATGTGGCTGTTGTTTGATTAATAAAGATCAATAATTTATAGATCTTTTGTAAAAAAAAAATAAATGTTTTTTGAAATCTTGCCTGTAACTATGTAACCAATTATTTAAATGATAATTGAAAGCGATGGCATAGGTAAGACCGACTGGCCTGCCTACATAGCAACGCCGTCTGTTTGAGTGTATTAGCGTTTATCAAAGGTAAAGGATTTAGTAGCAATAATCAGGAGAGAAACTTTTTCTTGTTAAGACCGAACTGGGAAAGTTATTCGTCTGATTGCAGGTCAGTGATAATTGGGTTGTTTCTGAAAGAGGTATATTGATAAATAATGATTCACTATCAAAGCTATCCATAACAATGGAATCTTCAAGTTTGAAATACTTGATTTGGTTGACAAAA
>BOPN01000920.1:310104-315104 GCA_017312705.2 Penaeus japonicus
CTTGTTCATAACAACGGCACAAACCACTTCCTTCTAGTGAGAGTACCGTTTTTTTTTTCCTTCTTCTTGTCTTCTTTTTTCATACTTGGACCGAATGGAAATGAACCAAGGCTGTAATTCTGTCCACTTGATTATCAAGAAAAGATTCATTGGTGCTTCGAGTCCTCGCCTGCATCTCACCTCAGCAAGGCAACTTGAATTCATCAAATGTAGCAGAATATCTAGACCGACGGAGGAATCTGATATCTTCCAAATTTCGTGCAAGCAATGCAGAATATCCAGACTATAAGGCAATAAAAGACAAAAAAAAAAAAAAAAAAAAAAAAAAAAAAAAAAAAAAAAAAAATATAATACAGATAATAAATAATGATAATAATATATTAGAGATGAAATGATCTTACACCTTTCATTAGATAATAAAAAAAATCTATTAGAAACTCTAAATAGAATGTGGGTCTCCCATACTGCACCTGATTCATGGCATACCTCAATTATAATTCCTATTCACAAGCCTGGAAAAGATCCTGAAATACCATCAAGCTATAGACCTATTGCCTTGACGAGCTGTATATGTAAAATATTTGAGATGATCAACAACAGACTTATATGGTATCTTGAATCAAAAAAAAAAAAAAAAAAATCAAATAAGCTGCTATTTCAGAAAGAACAAAAGTATTCTAGACCCAATGCTAATGTCATCAAGAGAAATATCAAACGCCAACCAAAACCAGGTGGTAGGTGCCTTCTTTGTTCTTGAGAAGGCACATGACACTACGTGGAGAGGTGGTATTTTAAAACAGTTGGCCTCATGGGATATAGGAGGACATGTTTTATTGTATCAAAGAATTTTTATCCAACCGTTTTATCAAAGTAAGAATAGGATCAGAACTCCCTTCCCCTTACTTACAAGAAGGTGTCCCTCAAGGCAGCGTCCTAAGTGTCACACTATTTGCAGTTGCTATCAACAGCTTAATTTGTCATATTCCACCAGGCATACAAGCAACACTATTTGTAGATGACTTTGCCATATATTGTAGCGGATCGACTGCACTAGAAGCATGCCAAAAAATTCAAAGAGCTATTAACACTGCTTCTAAGGGATTCAAGTCCCCCCCCCCCCCCAAACACACACACACACACACACACACACACACACACACACATACACACACACACACACACACACACACACACACACACATATATATATATATATATATATATACTCATAAAATTTCACAGGATTGATTTACCTGCGTGTCTTGCTTCTGCCACTTCGCCTTGTACTTGACTGTTGAACATGGCTTTCATCTTTTTCCTATTCATCTTAAAGTCCAATTTTCAGATTTTCCCTTTTCAAACTGATTGATAATAGTTGCAGCCCTTTTGTTACCTCGCTGAAAAGAACCATGTCTTTCGTATACTTTAGATTACTTAAATGTTCGTCCCATAAATGATCGTCCCTGTTCTCTCTAGCTCCTTGATGACATGGTATCGCTCTGCTCTTCTTTTTAATTGTGATCTTATCGCCCTCTTATCGCTGTTCCATTTCCGTTCATATCTTCCCGTATTCTACGATAGACCTCTCCTATTCCTTGGTTACCACTTGCTTCTATTACTGTTGCGATATGTGCGAAGTTAAAGGCATTTTCATAATCAACGAATGTCGTACGCAACAATTTCCTATATTCGTTTGGTTTGTCTCCTAAGTGGTTTAGTGAATAAAAGTGGTCTGTTGTCGAGAATCCTTTCTGAGAGATCGTATGTTCCCTAGGCTGTTTTGTATCCAATATATCAAAGAAGATGTCTGTGAAAGCTTTTGTGAATACTTTTTAGATCACTGATAGGGAACTCTTCCATATCTTCTTTTCTGTGATTTAAAATCGTTCCTGTATTTTTCGGTGTTTAAAAGTCTGCTAAAAGGTCTGCTAAAAAGTCTGCTAAAAGAAGGGCTAGCTTTACCACTGCAGTATCTCTTGTATATTATATAAGATCTACTCTAATGCCGTCTTCTATTTTTTTTTCTCTCTCTCTTTTCATAGCTTTTAGTGTCCTTTTTATCATTTGTGTGTGTGTGTGTGTGTGAGTATATATAGGAAGAGAGGTAAACGGATATGCACACACATCTATGTGTATATATATATATATATATATATATATATATATATATATATATACATATATATACATATATGTATATATATATATATATATATATATATATATATATATATATATATATATATATATATATATATATATATGTATATATATATATATATATATATATATATATATATATATATATATATATATATATATATATATTTATATATATATATATACATAAATATGAATATATATATATATATATATATATATATATATATATATATATATATATGTATATATATATATACACACACACACACACACACACATATATATATATATATATATATATATATATATATATATATATATATATATATATATATATATATATATATATATATATATATATATATATATATATACATATATATATATATATATATATATATATATATAGAAATATATATATATATATATATATATATATATATATATATATATATATATATATATATATATATATATACAGTATATGGACTGGCTGCTTGATTAATCGTCTATCTAACCTTAGTTTGGGTAAGATCAAATCAGCTCTCGATAATGCAGAATCTTCTATTGACAGAAAGTAATATCCAGACATTCATTTGACGTGAACACCGCACTCGTTGGCAAAAGAGAACTAGACACATTGCTTTAAAATGAAATCGCAGTTGGGCCGTAAGGGGATCGAACCCTCGACATCCGCGTTATTAGCACGGCGCTCTAACCAACTGAGCTAATAGGCCTACACTAGATTCAACTGTCTTTCAACTACTGAATGCTTACTATGTATCATTTTATTAGATATACCTGAAAACTGCAAACTATGATCATGGCAAGATGCTGTTAGTTCAGTCTTGGGATCCTGACATCCCATTATTAATAGGAGCTGGACGTGGTTCTTTTTACTATATACAAATTTTAACAGTGAAGTTTTGTGGGTTTTTTTTATAGTGTTGCTTGCTTTATGTTTATTTTTAATTCTAATTTATCGTCCCTTGCTTGGTTTTATCTTTAATTCTTTGCCTTTTAGTTATAGTTTTTGGCCTTTGCCATTGTTTTCATTTTGAGAATCACCTTCAGTGACCCTTATGCTGCCATGTTTTAGTAACTTGTTTCTTTTATGTAAGGCCTTTTGCCAGAGGATCATTTCAGATTCCTCCTTCGTTTTAGTTAGTTTTTATTGTAAGCCCTTAGCTTAGCACTTCCCTTTGAAGCTGCTTTTATTTTAATATAGTTTAATCGTAATTTACTTCTTAAACCTGTTTATCCTTTTATCTGTTTTATCTATCAATACCGTCTCGTGTTTTAGTTTATATCATATTTAATGGAAGATAGGCTGAACGTTGAGGAGTTTTACACTGGAACTTCTCCTCTCTGTTTTTGTTCAGATTCCCTCCGTCCACGCGACCTCATTTCAAGGGGATCTGATTGCATGGTCTGATCAAGGTCACACTTGCATCCCATTTTGTCAGCTTCAGGGGAGGGGGGGGGGGGTTGGTAGTGCGGGGCCCCTGTCATACAATTGATACGCCACACTTGAATGTTCGTCCCATAAATGATCGTCCCTGTTCTATCTAGCTCCTTTAGTATTTCCTCTAAAAAAGTCTGCTAAAAAGTCTGCTGTAAATTACAAGGCTTTACCACTGCAGTATCTCTTGTGTATTATATAAGATCTACCTTAATGCCGTATTCTCTCTTTTTTTTCTCTTTTCATAACTTTTAGTGTCCTTTATTATTTTTGTGTGTGTGTGTGAGTATACATAGGAAGAGGTAAACAGATATGCACACACACACACACACACACACACACACACACACACACACACACACACACACACACACACACACATATATATATATATATATATATATATATATATATATATATATATATATATATATATATATTGAGATAAAAACAAAGAATTAGGTTAGGCTGGAAGTGTCTTTGGCACACATAGTAACACACACAAGCACAAACATACACACACACACACACACACACACACACACACACACACACACACACACACACACACACACACACACACACATATATATATATATATATATATATATATATATATATATACATAATATATATATATATATATATATATATATATATATATATATATATATATATATATATATATATGCATAAATATGTATATATATATATATATATATATATATATATATATATATATATATATATATATATATATATATATACAGTATATGAACTGGCTGCTTGATTAATCGTCTATCTAACCTTAGTTTGGGTAAGATCAAATCAGCTTTCGATAATGCAGAATCTTCTATTGACAGAAAGTAATATCCAGACATTCATTTGACGTGAACATCGCACTCGTTGGAAAAAGAGAACTAGACACATTGCTTTAAAATGAAATCGCAGTTGGGCCGTAAGGGGATCGAACCCTCGACATCCGCGTTATTAGCACGGCGCTCTAACCAACTGAGCTAATAGGCCTACACTAGATTCAACTGTCTTTCAACTACTGAATGTTTACTATGTATCATTTTATCTGAATCTCCATGTGGATGTTGACTGTAAATGTTGACTCCACACACAAACAAACATTCGGCGGTGACGAGGGACGTATTTGATTCCATTTCGCGGATTCAGCTGACTCTTCTTCGGGATTTCTAGATCTTCATCATATCTTCCCCTGGCTATATAGAGTCTCATCTTCTCTAATATGTTCACCATCTACACACGAACATCATCAGGACTTTCTCTCTAACGATAGAAGATTTTGGTGCCACGGCGCGACCGAGATGCTTACTTCATTATGAGTAGGCCTACTTAATTGGTAAGT
>BOPN01000920.1:332604-337604 GCA_017312705.2 Penaeus japonicus
CCCCCCCCCACCCCCTCTGCCTCACTAAAACGACCCCCCCTCCACCCACCCACCCTTTCGGCCCTGTCACACTACCACCACGCCCACAAACCTAGAATGAGTCACCATAAACTCGCACACCCACTACACTCGGAGAGACGTGATAGTTAAGCCTTGGTTAATGAGGGCATTCGATTTTTCAAAGGAGGCGCATTTTACCGTAGAGTTTATCACACAGTCGAGGAAACCAATGAACTTTCTAATAGTAATTTTTCCCGACCTTATTTTTTTTTTCTTTTCCTTTCTCTCTCGTTGCCACCTCAATCTCTTACTCCCTTTTTCCATATACGCGTCAGTGGGGGTGCCATTAGTGCTTGTGACGGGGAAAGTTTATGGGGGAGGTGGGGAAGGGAGAGGGGGGGGGGGATTAGTTAGGATTGAGGGACAGAGCTTGGGGAACGAAGATAAATATAAAGATAGAGATAAAAGAAATATATATATATACATAAATATATATATATATATATATATATATATATAGAGAGAGAGAGAGAGAGAGGGAGGGAGAGAAAGAAGAGGAAGGGGGAGAGGGAGAGAGGGGAACAATTTATCTTTTAGTTCTCATCAACCCTTTATTGCTTCACGGTTCTTTTGAAAACAATAAGTTGATTATCCTGAACTTTGAATCCAATCTGAAGCATCATTTCATCTGATTTTCTTATCTTGGATATGTTTATCTTGTATTAAGGTTTCAAAAGAAAGCATCAGAAAGAGAGAGAGGAAAGAGAGAGAGAGAAAGAATGAGAGAGAGTGAGAGAGAGAGATTGAATTAGATAATAAAACAACTATATCAGAATCACAAGCAACGCTAAAACTATACACAGTCGCAAATATTTAGTAGAACAATAACAAAATGACATAACAGCATCTGAAAAAAAATTACATCTCTATGAAGAAAAATAATTAAAACGCTCTAATTACCCATTTAAAGAGATTCTTGCAACTATAACAATCAAACAATTTGTCCCAATTAACAGGCAAAAAAAAAAAAAAAAAAAAAAAAAAAAAAAGGGAAGCAACAGTAACAAATTACGCGTGTTGCAGTGATAAAAAATTGCAACGGATATTTACCCGCTAAGCCATAATTATCGAGTATTCGTTAATTACACTCGCTGGAAATCTCGCCCAAAAAATTCGAACAATGTTGGGATAAAAAAGTACTTGCAGGCTTAAATTATTATCCTTTTTTCTTCATATGTTTTTCTTTTTTTCTGGTTCTTCTTCTATTACTGCTTCTCATTTTCATTAACATCGTTGTCATTATCATCAGCAGCATTATTATTACTATTATTCTCATTATTATCCTTATTAGCATCATTATTATTATCACTACAACAGTTATTACTATTATTACCCTTATAATTGTTATCATTATCATTATTATTACTATTAATATCATTATTATAATAATAATTATTATTATTGTCATGATTATTTTCATTATTATTTTTATGATTATCATTATCATTTTTGTTATCATTGTTATTACCATTATCATTGTTATCTTTATTACTATCATAATTATCATTATCATTTATTATTATTATTATTATTATCATTATTATTCTATTAGTTTTATTATTATTATTATCATTACTACTCCTAATATTACTACCATTACTTTTGTTTATATCAATATCGTTATCATTATTGTTATTACTATCATTATTGATATCATTATTATCCTCATTATCATCATTACTATTATCATTATTCTTATAATTGTGATTATTGTAGCATCATTATCATTCATTATACTATCATTATTATTACCATTATCCTTTTCATAATTATCCTTATCATTATTATTATAATCATTATTACCATATTTATCATCACCATTATCTTTATAATCATCATTATCATATTACTTTTATTATTACTATTTCTATCATTATCATTACTTTCATTATAATGTTGTAATTATCATTATAATTATCTTTATCATTATTATACTTTTTATCATTATTATAATTATTTTTATCATAATTATTATTATTACCCCTATTATTGTTATTACCAATATCCTTAAGATCATTACTATTATCATTATTATTATCATTATCATCATCATCATCAATATTATCATCCTTATCCTTATTATCATTACCATTATCATCATTAATATTGTTATCATTATGAACATTATCATTACAATCATTGTTACGCTTACTATCATTATTGCTGTTATTATTATTGTTGGTGTTATTATTGTTCACTTTATGATAATCTTTATTATCATCATTATTATTACTTATTACATCATTTACATTATTATCATCTTTATCATTATGATTATCTTTATATAACTCACATAATATGTATTATCATAATCATCATTATATTTTACAATAATGATTATTATTATCATTACTATATTATCATCATTATCCTTATCATCATTGATGTTATTATTATTAGCACCATTATCATTATCCTCATCGTTATTTTCATTATAAGTATCATTATTATTGTTATCACTTTTTATATCACTATCATAATGTTTATATATTATTATCATCATTACTTTCATTGTTGTTTTAAAAATAATTATAATCATCATTATTATTATCAATGTCAATATTATCATTGTTGTTATCATATATATATTTTTTTATCATTAACGTATTGTCAACATACTTTTTGCTTATATCATTATTATTATCATAATTATTTTTTTTTACATTATCATCACATTTTTTGTTTACATTATCATTGTTATTTTTGTCATTATTATCATTATCATCATTATTACTATAAACATTATTAGTATTATCACTAATATTATTCTTATCAGTATTATCTTCCTTTTTATCATTGTTATCATCATCCTTATGATTATCAATATCATTATTTTCATCATTAATATCATTATCATTATAAATTTTGATGTCATTATTGTTATAAGTTCTATTAGTATTGTTGTTATTATCATTATCATTATCATAAGTATAATTATCATTATCATTACTTCTTCATAAAAGTAATTTTCATTTCATTCATTATCATCATAATCATTGTTATTATCATTATTGTTATAAAATGATTATTGTTTTTATAATTGTTATTATCCTTGTCATCATCATTGTCATTATCATTACTATTATCATCATTTCCATTGTCATTATTATTATCATCCTCATCACCACCATATTCATTATGTTATCATTATTATTAACATTATTATCATAATCACTATTAATATCATAATTAGCCTTTTCATGTAATACTACAGCTATTACTCCTGTCATCATCATTACGCTTAGTACTTTCATAATTGTTTTGTCATTATTACTATCATTGTCATTATCCTTATTAAGATAATTATTATCCGGTCATTATTAGTATTACTGTCATTGTTACTATCATAGTTACTAATATTCTTGTTATCATTATTTCTATCATTGCTGCTATTATCATTATCATAATTGTTATTATCATCATTAGTATTAAATGATAATGATCAATATTGTTATCATCATAATTATAATCATTATCACCATCATCATCGTTATCATCATCACCATCTTCATACAATGATCATAAAGATAATGATGATAATGATAACACTGATTTTCACCCAATAAAAAAAAAAAAAAAACATTAGTAATATCAAAAGTAAAATCAATCAGTCAATCAAAGATGTCAAGGATTTATCGAAGCAAATTCCCCAAGAAATTTTTATCATACGTCAGGATCTGTTTTGACGCTCTTATCAAAGCTGGGATTGTCCGCGTGTGATCAGACAGCTTAGATTTTCTCTCTCTCTCTCTCTCTCTCTCTCTCTCTCTCTCTCTCTCTCTCTCTCTCTCTCTCTCTCTCTCTCTCTCTCTCCCTCTTTTTTTTTTCTTTTTTCTTTTTTTCCTTTGGCAGAGCGTTTGATGAAAACATGAGACGAAAAATAATTTCTGATGAAGCTGCCATGACTTTCTTTGGTATTAGTGATATTGTTAATTTTGCAACAGGTATTATTAATACCGTTTCTATGGTTAGTGTTATTATTTAGATTACCACTATATTTGTTTCTACTCCTATCGACTACTGTTACAAGAAGGAATTGATATTAGTTACAAAAGGTACTTATATCATCACAATCATCATCATTAGCATCATTGTATCATGTTATATCATCATGAAAGTAGTGAATATATCATTCCCATCCTACCACATACCCAGGTGAAGAATGTGTCAGATAATGACTATCGTGAAAATAATAATAACTAATTTAATGGTATTAATAAAGGCTAACAGAGACGTAACTTTGACGCATAAACAACCCTGTTACGAATGATAAACAGAATAAGTAGAATAATAACTAGAATAAGAAATAGACGCAAATTACACTTTTATATATACACAAAATACAATCACAAAATATCCTATGCCTTTTTATAATTATCAAGAGTCAAAATTACGTCATTCTTCATTAAGGTAATATGACGTCATCATTGCGTCACTCCACCCTATAAGAGGCCAGCTGGTTGGTTATGGATGTAATGATATTTGTTTATCATTATCTGTAGTATTAGTGTTGAATAAACATAATGCAAATGTTAGTGTGGCCTGGGGTATAATGAAATACTTAGATGTGATGAATTATTCAAATGTTTAAGGAGTGTATCATATAGATTTTGTTTGGCCTTCATTTTCTATTCCTCTCTGTCAGTTTGCAAAGTTTTCCTCCGTTTATACCTTTTTGTATGTACATAGCTGATTGCATACACATATACAAATGTGCATATATATATATATATATATATATATATATATATATATATAATTTGTATATAAATATACGTATATATATATATATATATATATATATATATATATATATATATATATATATATATATATATATATATATATATAACATATATGTGTATATATATATATATATATATATATATATATATATATATATATATATATATATATATATACATATACATACACTCATA
>BOPN01000920.1:357604-362604 GCA_017312705.2 Penaeus japonicus
GGTGCTATACTGACTCCATGGAAGTTATTTATATACTCTCAACTAAAATATTGATAGTGAGGTTTTACGGACAATCCCCGTGGGCGTTCGGCGGGAATGAATTAGAAATCCAAGTTACAAATCAAGTTACCGAGGTTGTTTATATATGTGAAAGATGAAAGAATGCAGTAACTTCATTTGTTATCTCTATTAATCTTACTTATCTCTTGATTCTTCGCATTTTGAATAATGTTTTCATAAATTATGATGTAATGATGCATCATACTGTTCCATAATGATTGATTGGTAAATGTAAACATACCCTATTCTCGACATGTTCACTTCTTATTTCACCAACTGCGTGGGGTGAGGTATTGCAGGTTGCGCTATTTGCATATATATATATATATATCACCAACATATATATATATATACCAACATATCACGCTGGTATTGTTGCAAGTACATCTCGCAATGCCACTCCACCTGGTCTAAGGCTTCGGATATAAGGGAAGGCAGTCACCAGCATCTTGTGCTTTTAATATTGCAATGTCCTTCTTGTACTGATGCAGCTATAACTACGTCATGAAACGCTTCGCATATGCAGCTTTAGTACAATTCGTTTTCTGTGACTTTTTTTTTTTTTTTTTTTTTTTTTTTTTTTTTTTTACATCGATTGTCAAACTTCCATGCATAATGAGGACTATTTCCTTATATCTATTGTGCTTTTATTTCTCTATTTGCCATCACTTTTTTTTACTTCATGTCTTTTTCTCTATATGTATAGCTATATATATATATATACATATATATATATATATATATATATATATATATATATATATATATATATATATATATATGCATATATATATATACATATATATATATATATATATATATATATATATATATATATATGTATATATATATATATATATATATATATATATATATATATATATATATATATATGTATATATATATATATATATATATATATATATATATATATATATATATATAAAACAAAATGAATCTCATTACAAATGTACAAAAAACAAACACGATGACTATTTACAACACTTTATTAAATGAACAATCACGTGTATTCACAAACTGGAAAATATGGAGCTAAATACCAGCCGAGACAGTACGTGGCTAGTGAACACGGTAACTCACATCATACAGTCATCGTGACACACAGATGGCGTTGGGGATGACCTACCTGACGGGTCATTAAAGGTCAGATGGGGTGTTGTGAGCAATCCTTCTGGTGTTTGTCTTGCCTTTTGCAATATATGTATATATATATATATATATATATATATATATATATATATATATATATATATATACATATATACATATATATGTATGTAAATATGTATATATATTATGTGTGCTTTCACGCTGGAAAGTGCTTTTAGGTGTGGCGTTGAGGTTAAAGAACTGTGGATTGCATTGCACTAGAGAGAGATCTAGGCCGAAAGAGCGCTTCACATGTTCAAGTTTCGAAACGGAGTGCCTCGGTACATCGAAAAAGACTGAGGAGGTGTGAGGATATATATATTTACAAATATGAATACGTACAGAGACATAATGAATATATACATGCATACATACATACGTACATATATGAATATATATAAATGTATATGTATATATATATATATATATATATATATATATATATATATATATATATATATATATATATATATATATATATATATATATATATATATATATACTTACATATATATGTATGTATGTATTATGCATATACACATATACATGAACATATATATGTACACATATATACATATAAGGCATAGCGCAAAAGATCACAAAGTCCTCACATCCACCTAACAGAACACCGCGTCCATCCTGCACTTCCAGTATCACTTCGCTTGAGAACAAGGCTAAGCTAAAGCCAGAAGGATTCCTCGACCCAATCCTGACCTTCAAAGTTCACCTGGATGACCTTGGGGGCTCAGGGGGATAATCAGGTGAGGGGAGTCTTCAGAGAGGGCAGCCCCAACGTGGCCTAAGATCTGAACAAGAATCAGAACTTAAATTCTCCTTTCGAGGACAAATGCATGACTGGGGTATGTCCGCGCGCGTGTGTGTGTGTGTGTTTAGGTTTTATTATACATATATGTATTTTAGTTTATCATTTTGCTTGTGTTTATATAGTCACAAATAGAAAAATAGTTTAGTTGATATCGTTTCCATTTATTCAGATAGTATATATATATATATATATATATATATATATATATATATATATATATATATATATATATATATATATATATATGCATATACATACATACATACATATATACATATATATATATATATATATATATATATATATATATATATATATATATATATATATATGTATATATATATACATATATATATATATATATATATATATAATATACATACATACATATATATATATATATATATAATATATATATATATATATATATATATATATATATATATATATATATGTATATATATATATATATATATATATATATATATATATATATGCATACATATGTATATGTATATATGTACAGAATTCATATACATCGGTTTCTTAAATGTACAAGCATAAACATTACATAAATGAATAGTTTTCATGCACATAATAACATAACAGTGAAACCACAAAAGTGTTTTTTAGTTTCATCTTGATTTTAAATAAAGTGTTAAGTATATACATATACATATATATATATACATATATATATCTATATATATATATAAATATATATAGATATATATATATATATATAAATAGATATAGATATATAGATATATAGATATATATATATATATATATATATATACATATATATTGTTATATCATTCCCATCAAAGCATGATGCAGAACAACCTCTACTGAACATCTTACATCTTTATCAGTAACAAATGAGATAAATGAGAAATTACATAAGGCAAAAAGTTTCTACCGTTTTAACATTGCTTCGCTGAAGTGAAAACGGAAAACTCTAGAAAGGCTTCTAACTATCTATTTTCATTTCCTTTCTACCTGGTGTATAATATTTCTTTTCTTATTAGTTTTCAGGTCTTGTAATAATGCTTTTTTTTCTACTATCAAGTTATATATATATATATATATATATATATATATATATATATATATATATATACAGTATATGCAAACATAGACATTTAAATGTTATATCCTTATAAACACTTCTTTCCCATTATCGCATATTCATTTTGCCATTATTATTGCTATAATTGGCATTCGCTTTTAATTTATTTACAGCACAAACGAGCATGATAATATATCTTCATCATTTATAACAAAGAGAAAAAAAGAATCATATAGACCAATATCGGGAAATGGATCACCTTTTTTTCAAATTCTCAAAAAAAAAAAAAAAAAAAAAAAAAAAAAAAAAAAAAAAAAAAAAAAAAAAAAAAAACTATACCTAGATATGAATAAAGGAAAACCATAAATTTCACCTGCACATAAATCCAGTGCCTATCGTTTTTTGTTATTGTTTTTTCTTAGAAATACAGTAGATCGTTTGATTGTAGAGAATGCATCGATATATACAACGTGACTTCCGAAGACTAACGAGGATGGTAATTATAAAGAGCAACGACAAAGCATAAAATTCGATAAAATTCTGTGACAAAAAATGCCACTTGTAATTTGATACGATTTCCAACTAAAGAAGGAGACTTTTAATGATGTTTTACAACCTCCCCCCCCTCAAAAAAAAAAAAATCTTTGAAGATCTTCCCGCGACAAAAAGTAGAAAATGAAAACGAAGAGGCGTAAGTAAGAGAGAGAGAGAGAGAGAGAGAGAGAGAGACAGACAGACAGACAGACAGACAGACAGACAGACAGACAGACAGACAGACAGACAGACAGAGAGAGAGAGAGAGAGAAAGAGAGAGATGGAGAGAGAGTTAGAGAGAGAGAGAGAGAAAGAGAGAGAGAGAGAGAGATGGAGAGAGTGTTAGAGAGAGAGAGAGAGAGAGAGAAAATAATCCACCCTCAAAGTCGTGAAAATATTTTTGAAAACAAGAAAGGATCTCAGGTTGGGCTCAAGAATCATTATCATAAAAGCTCTTGTGTTTTTTCTTTTTTCTTTTTGTTTTTTACTCTTGAGTGGGAGATATCACACGATTTTGACCTCTATGTCGGCTTAGTTGAGAAACGATAGGGGTGGGAGAGGCGGTGGGGAGGGGAAGGAGATTGGAAAACAGGTGGAGGGAAGTGGAAGAGAAGGGGGAGGAGGAGGAGTAGGAGGAGGAGGAGGATGATGAAGAAGAAGAAGAAGAGGAAGAGAAGTAGGAGGGAGGAGGTGCTGGAGGGAAAGAGGATAGATCTGTAATGTAGAAGAGAAGGGAGTGGGGTAAGAAGGAGAAAGTGAAGAGGGAAAAGGAAAGACAAGAAGAAGACAAAGGCAGACGGAAAGGCCAGTCAAGTGGCTCTTCCGTCAACGCCGGAAAGGAAGAAAGAGAGAGAGAAAGAGATAGATAGATAGAGATAGATAGATAGATAGATAGAGATAGAGAAAGAGAGAGCGATAGAGATAGAGAGAGAGAGAGAGAGAAAGAGAGATAGAAAACAAAACCTCTCAAAACAACTTGCGCAATACCCTCCATCAGACTATTCCTCCTGACGAAGGCCTAATCGCTCTCAACTCGAGGCGGTCGTCCTCATCGTCGTCGCTGCCTCCGTCGATCCGTCGCATGCACCGACTGCAACACGTGTCCCTCTCGAACGCCCTCTCGAACGCCGCCGTCCTGTGAGAGGCGAAGGAGGGCGTTCCCTAGAGCTGCGTCGACACGGTGTCCCCCGGAAGTCTCGGGGAGAGGTTGACGGGGGCCGGCGGACTAAAGAGCGAGCGGAAGGTGACACGGAACTGGTGCGACATCACGTAATACAGGAGGAAATTGACGGCGGCGTTCATGAGGGCGAGGAGGTCCATCACTTCGCCCCAATGGAG
>BOPN01000920.1:372604-375104 GCA_017312705.2 Penaeus japonicus
TATTTTTAGTGATAATAATGATTATAATATGATAGTGATGATAACAATAATAGTAATAATTATAATAATAATGATGAAGATAACAGCTATAATAATAATGGCAATAATAACATTAATAATGATAATGATAATGACGAAAATGATAACAATAACAAAAATCATTCTAATAATTCTAACCTTATTCCACAATTTTTTTTTTTCAAATTTTCCATTGCCCATCAATAATCGATAGTATAAAGATACAAACGAAAAAAAAATAAAAAACAAGAAAATAAAAATATATGAAATAGATAAGTCAACCTGAACATCCATAAAATCCCAAATCATAAAAATACACACACTAACCTGTTAGAAAAATAATTTTGTCGAAATTAACACCTTGTCTGTACCTATTTTATGCATGATGCTTGGAGAAAATGTTTTAACAGGGCACTTAGTTGCATATTTCAATGGGTCATCTAGGCTTATGAACACATGAGCAAATGTTGTTATTCATCTAAAGAAGCACTTCCCAACCGGGCCTGTTGAAATCAATTTTAGCTTTTGCAACGAAACAATGGACCGCCACTGCTTACTGATACTGGCGGTTGCTTATAGTTCTTAGGACTCATCTGAATAAATGATCAAGCAGTACACTTCTCCCTGTCTCTTTTTTTTCTGTCCCTGTCTCGTGTCTATATCTGTCTCTTTCTCTCTCTCTCTTTCTCTTTCTCTTTCTCTCTCTCTCTCTCTCTCTCTCTCTTTCTCTTTCTCTCTCTCTCTCTCTCTCTCTCTCTCTCTATCTCTCGTTTCCACTTCATTCTCCCTTCTTCCCCCTCTCCTATTCCCTTATTTTTCTTTACCTCCCCACCCGTCTTCCCCTCTCCCTCTTCTTTTTCCTTCCACCCTTTTTCTATCCCCCCCCCCTCCGTCTCTTCCTCTCACCGTCCTTCCCTTACACACCTCACCTTTCCTTTACATTTCTTTCTCCCTTCTCCATCTCCCTTTCCCTTCCTAATTTCTTTCCTTCCCTTCTCCCTATCCCTCTCCCTTTCCTTCTCCCTCTCCTCTCCCTTTCCTTCTCCCTCTCCTCTCCCCTCCCTCTCTCTTTCCTTCTCCCTCCCTCCCTCTCTCCCTCTCTCCCTCCCTCCCTCCCTCCCTCCCTCCCTCCCTCCCTCATCCTCCCCATACTCATCCTCGTATAACTCACCTATCGTTGCTCTGATGAATCGAGTACATCAGGTAGTTGGGCACACAGAGCACAGGCGAGATCCCGTAAGCCACGAACACTGCTAATCTCGCCCTTGGCAACGTGCACAGGAAGAGGTTGAGGTGCGGCTTGCAGATGGCTATGTATCGCCACACTGCCAATGTGATCGTCAGGCAGATGGCTATCGTGTGCATGACCTGAGGAGAAAAAGAGAGACTGAATTGGATTCGTCCTGTCGGTGTGAGGTGGGGAGTAAGGTGGGTTGGGATGGGGGTGGGGTGGGGGGAGGGGATATGGGGAAAGGAGAAGAAGGGGTATGGAAAAAAGTGAGGGGACGTTGAATGGGGAAGAGGTGAGGTAAGATGGGGTGGGATGGGGAGTAGGGTTGGGGGGGGGGTTAGGGATATGGGAAAGGGAGAAGGGAGGGTATGGAATGGTAGGGGACGGTGGATGGGGTAAAAAGGTGGGGAGGTAAGGTGGGAGTGGGATATGGGAGTGGGTGGGGCAGGAGGGGGTATATGGGGGAAGGGAGAAGGGAGGGGTATGGAAAAGTGAGGGGACGGTGGATGGGGAAAGGGTGGGGAGTAAGGTGGGGTGGGATGGGGAGTGGGTGGGGTAGGGAGGGGGGATATGGGGAAAGGGAGAAGGGAGGGGTATGGAATGAAGTGAGGGGACGGTGGATGGGGAAAGGGTGGGGGTAGATTGGGGTGGGATGGGAGTGTGGGTTTGGGGTGGGGGGAGGGGATATGGGGAAAGGGGGAGAAAGAAGAGGTATGGAAAAAAGAAGTGAGGGGACGGTGGATGAGGAAGGGTGGGGAGTAAGGTGGGGTGGGATGGGGGAGTGGGGGTTTGGGTGGGGGGGAGGGGATATGGGGAAAGGGAGAAGAAAGGGTATGGAAAGGAAGTGAGGGGACGGTGGATGAGGAAAAAGGGTGGGGGTAAAGGTGGGGTGGGATGGGGAGTGGGTGGGGTAGGGAGGGGGTATATGGGGAAAGGGAAGGAGGCCTATGGAATGAAACAGGGGGACGGGTGGATGAAAGCTAAGCCGGCACTTTTCCGATGAGAAGAATCAAACACTCAAAAACATACTTCCAAAATCATCCATATAGAAATATAAACCCATATATATTTTAAGTGCAGAATACATAAGATTTTTAAAATTTCACTCTCAGTTGTTCACTTGCCGATGGAGGGGGAAGGGGGGGGGTGGGAGGATAGGGAGTAGGGGGAGCGGAAGAGGGGGGGGAAAAAAAAGGGGGGGTGACTATTTCCATATAATTGCACCTGACAGATAGGCGCTGAAAGGATGGT
>BOPN01000921.1:11704-14204 GCA_017312705.2 Penaeus japonicus
CACACACATATATATATATATATATATATATATATATATATATATATATATATATATATATATATATATATATGTATATATATATATATATATATATATATATGTTTATTTATATATATATATATATATATATATATATATATATATATATATATATATATATATATATATATATATTTATATATATATATATATATATATATATATATATATATTTATATATATATATATATATATATATATATATATATATATATATATATATACATATATATGTATGTATGTATATATTTATATATATATATATATATATATATATATATATATATATATATATATATATATATATATATATATATAGATAGATAGATAGATAGATATATATATATATATATATATATATATATAATCATAAAACTATCACGTAAAGTGTAAAGTTTTCTATGAAACCTTCCGGCTGCTTATATTAGTATAGATCTGGTAACTTAGTTCGGTTTTATACTATTATTTATTATTTTGGTATGATTGTCATATCTAATGAATTTCATCATTAGACCGTACACATAATCATTATCTTTACTATCATTATCATCCTTATTATTACTATAATTATCAGCCTTATCATTATTATCATTATGAATGCTATCATCATCAGAAATAGTAGTATTGTTGCTTTGTCATTGTTATCATTATCAATACTATTATTACTCTCATTATCATTACCATTGTTGTTGTTTATATAATTCGTTTCTTCACTTGAAAACGTTCTCCTGTTCAACCATTCATCTTACAGATACAAGAGCTGCTCTGTAGCTACTCTATAAAAATATCATTCCTTTATAATTTAATATAAAGAACAAGATTTTCTTCCCAATAAATCTCTATTGTTCATTTAGCTTCTCACTGATAACAAAAAAATGTATATCTATTGATTTTATATCTCTCTGTACTCATACTACCAAAAGATATATAGGATATAAACACATCCTTTTTCAACAACAAACACTCAACATATTGCAATCTTCTTGTTTGATATATTTCTCCCGTGATGCCAAAGCATTGGTCACTCTGGCAGCGCCGCTCTAATTTCCCGATGTCTCTAAACTTTTCTTTGGTTAGTTAGGAACACCAACTTTTAACAGAGACTTGTTCCAAGGATGAATGTTATTTGAATGTGTGATAGAGAGAGGGGAGAGAGAGAGAGAGAGAGAGAGTGAGAGAGAGAGAGAGAGAGAGAGAGAGGGAGAGAGAGAGAGAGAGAGAATGGAGTGATGTTGATGAAGGGCATGGCTAGAACTAATGAATGAGAAAGGAGGAAGAGAAAGAGAGAGAGAGAGAGAGAGAGAGAGAGAGAGAGAGAGAGAGAGAGAGAGAGAGAGAGAGAGAGAGAGAGAGAGAGAGAGAGAGAGAGAGAGAGAGAGAGAGAGAGAGAGAGAGAGAGAGAATGGAGTGATGCTGATGAAGGGCATGGCTAGAACTAACGAATGAGAAAGAAAGAGAGAGAGAGAGAGAGAGAGAGAGAGAGAATGGAGTGATGTTGATGAAGGGCATGGCTAGAACTACTGAAAGAGAAAGGAGAACGTCAAAACGACGAAACGGCGACAAAAAGAAAGACAAACCACCTGGCAAATCGTTGTCATTCCCGCTTGCAATAAATAATTATCATTATCATTAATTCTTATTTTTTAACGAAAATTCGAGCCATAACCATTATTACGGGGGTAGTGTTGGCATAACAGTATTGAGGTAATGTAATAACAAGCGGGATAAAATGCATAAACCGATTCGTTTGTACAATTTTGCTTTCAATTTCATTAGTGTGTTGACGTCTGCCATTCGCGTTTCAATTTTTTTTTCCACATTCGTTGTCCCATTCTCGTGTTTATTCATATTTCTTTTTAATTTTGGAGATGGAATAATGTGTCAAAGTATAATTGATTCAGAGTGCATAGTGTTGAAAATCGTTTGTGTATTAATGTTACTGTTTGTTGTCAGTAAAACAAGAAAAAACACCAGAATGTATTATATTTCCATTTTCTTGTGATTTACTTCTTATTCTCATCATTTACATTTCTTTTTCTTTTTTTCTTTTACCTTTTCTTCTCTTTCTTTTCTCTCTTTTTGTTTTTTTCCTTGACCTTCAATTTACTTTATGTATTTCCTTTAGTGTTTGCTTTCGTTATTTGATATTCTGAATTATAGTCACTTTATGAAATACTATTTCATTTAGTTTTATATTTATCTGCTTATCTTCGTTGTATTTCACTACAGTTCTAAACATGGCAAAAACATAATTATTTAGAATATATTGATATAAAGATTACATTTTTTCTTTTCTTTTTATAGTAAAGAAATAAAGACAATACATTTAGTACATAATCCTTAACGAAAAGTCAGTGGTCTCGGTTCTCTTTTTTTTTTTTTTTTTTTTTTTTTGCTGTTGTTGTTTTTTCATTTGCTTTTTGGTCGACCTCGTTTCCCCGTTGCAAAGCCAACCTGC
>BOPN01000921.1:41704-46704 GCA_017312705.2 Penaeus japonicus
GTTGAACATGAATATATTCATTTTTAAGGATTTGATTTAAATAATTATATTGCTCATCGTAGAGTAGGACCTTCAGAAAAAAAAAGACTCGTTTGAAACACCTATCTACTTCCGTACTAAACGTAAGGCCTTTGACTAAATGATTTTCAAAGGAAAAAAATAACAACATGAAACCCACAAAAACAACGTCTCCCAGACAGAAAAAAAAAGAGAAAAAAACCCTCAAAGAACAAGACAGCCAAACGACCAAGGATGAGTGTGGCAGCCATAGGAGCCTGAGCCATGAGTGAGCCATTTTGTTTGATCCTTCGCGTTGCCGAATTGCCAGTTACGGGATCATAACTTTCGGGTTGGTGTTGTGGCGTGATTGTGGCGTGTAGATCAAACATCACACGGCGGCGCTGATTCCATTATGTCGAGGCCGAAGTTGTTCCCTGGAAGTTTGATGCTCATCTCCAGAGGAAACATTTTTTTTTTTTTTTTTTTTTTTTTTCTTTTTTTTTTACACTTGCCCTTATCTGATGCTTCTTCGTCCGTTTATCACATATTTGTTTTCTTCTTTTGCTTTCAGTTCATTCGATTTTTGTTTTCCCTTTTTCATGGTTTAACATTTGGTTACCGATAGATTTCTTCGACTTCTGTAGCTTGTTACTACTTTTCCCGACGCTGAAAATAGAAAAGTATGTTTGCTTTACGTAAGATAGATTACGATTTGAAAATAACAATAGTCGTCAGTAAGATAGCATACAATACGTTTTCCTGTTTTCAATATGAATGTTGCTTTTTACTCATTTACTCCTTATGCACTTGATACTATATAAATGCGCGTATCAACTTTTTCTATGTGATTTGTGGTTACATTATTTGGAACTAGGACGTAAGTAAATAAAAAAAACATACTCACAAGTAATGTTATTTCAGATGATTTTATAATAAAGACTATCTTTCTTAATGGGACGTAGCGTCTTGCAACTGGAATTGTTGAACTAAATTTCCTATACAACTCCTGGGACAGAGGTCACCATGCGCCCCCTCATATAAGAAGAGATTAAGTGTTGCATTAAATAGTAACGGTATTTAAATGTATTCTTATGTAATTAAATCCCGTGCAAAAGGGTATTTCGTTTGTCTGACGAGCATTATGTTGTACAGTCAAAACTTTCTACTTTTGTTTTTTTCTTCTTCTTCTTCTTCCTTTTCTACTGACCTGAATTTCGGTGGTCTTTCAAATGCATACTTTTATATTACCTGTCTCTCATTTTTGGTAACTTTCCGCATCACGTCAGGCCAAGACTAGATATCTCTCTCTGTTTTACAATCAACAATCAACTACTTAAACATACCAAGGTGATATTTATATCATCACAGGGATACTCAGGAAATAGGAGTCACAGAGTCAGAAAGTTCAGAAAAGGCATTAAGATCCGCAACCTCACAATTCGTCTTGCAACATTTATTACCTCATTCTCTTTTATTTTGAATTTGGTTTTACCTATAAGCAAAGGATACCTGAAAATAATTGCCGCTTAATACAAATCATGGCACTGTATTCTTTCCTTTCGGCTCCCCCTTAAGATGCGGCAACTCCTTGTTCACGACCAATACATAATTTTCAATACCCCTGCCCTTTCGTGTGGCCTAGTGCCTCACGTAGATGAAAGGGTGTGAAATCATATATATATATATATATATATATATATATATATATATATATATATATATATATATATATATATATATATATATATATATATATATATATATATATTATATATATATATACATACATACATATATATATATACATATATATATATATATATATATATATATATATATATATATATATATATATATATATATATGTATATGTATATATATATATATATATATATATATATGTATGTATATGTATGTGTATATATATATATATATATATATATATATATATATATATATATATATGTATGTATATGTATATATGTATATATATATATTTACTTAAATGTATGTGTTTGTGGGGGGGGGGGGGTTATCTATTATTCATCTCATTATTTTGTCATTTATTAAATGGAAGAGGTGTTATACACTAGTATTTATAGACATGTTTAACCTGCAGAAGTAGATGACTAAAAGATTAAGCTAGATAGAAAGAGAAAGACAGAGAACAAAAAGAGAGAGACAGGCAGACACAGAGAGAGAGAGAGAGATAAACTGCATGCAGTAGTCCATGAAAAGAGAGAGAGCTATTGTGGCTGAGTCTCCCGTTGACACAATAGTGCGGACAGAGTTGCTGCCACGATATTAATCAGCTGATGGCCTGGCCTTCATGGGAGTGCTTCTGCAACACTATAAATAATATACTTTGCAATGTAAAACTTTAGACACAGATGTCATCTCTGCTCGTTCTGAAAGAGGCGGTAAGCGAAGGGTGTAGACGTTTCCTTTGCTTGTTCCAGGGAAAATCTGCAACGAGTCGTCAGGTCGTGTTTGGATGCAACGGGCACTTTGCTTGCAAGGACCAACAATCCAGGTTTTCATGCTATTGTGTTTCATTCTCCTTCAGAATTAGAATATGATCCCTTCTGTTTATCATCATCTCTGTCTGCCTACACCCACCCCAATTCTCTCTCTCTCTCTCTCTCTCTCTCTCTCTCTCTCTCTCTCTCTCTCTCTCTCTCTCTCTCTCTCTCTCTCTCTCTCTCTCTCTCTCTCTCTCTCTCTCTCTCTCTCTAGCTATCTCTTTCTCTCTCTCTCGCTCTCTCTCTGCGAATGATACCAATAATTTGCTTGAAAATGATGATATTGATGATTCAAATAAAGTGATCATATCCTTCTCTTCTCTTTCTCTCTTTCTATCTCTCTTCCTATCTATCTACATCTCCCACACACATACACCTGTCATCTTGCCTCTCTGCCCCCACCCCTCCTCTCTCTTTCTCTCTTTCTCTCTCCCTGTCTCTCACTCTTTCTCTCTCTCTCTCTCTCTCTCTCTCTCTCTCTCTCTCTCTCTCTCTCTCTCTCTCTCTCTCTCTCTCTCTCTCTCTCTTACTAAATTACTCTCCCACTCTCGATGTCTTTTTCCTTTTCGTTTGCGTTTTTTTCCTTTGCCTCGATTCATTATTTTCAGCAACCCACAAAAAAATAACATTTTTGTTGGCTAAACTAGTTGACGTGCATTTTTATTCTATGAAATGATTGCAGGGTCAGAATTAGTTAATTGACGAGGTACATTTTATTGTGTCAAGTGATCACGATTTTTCTCTCTGTTTTAATGGTAAAGAAAAACGAATTCGTTTTTTTTTCTTTTCTTTTCTTTTTTAACTTTTCATTCCTTTATCCGGTTTTTGTGAGATTGATTATGTGTTTATTCGTGTTTTTGGTTTCGGGTGTGTGTTTGTGTGTGTTTGTTTGTTTGTGTGTTTGTTTGTGTGTGTGTGTTTGTTAGTGTGTGTGTGTGTGTTTGTGTTTATTTGTGGTTGTGTGTTTGTTAGTGTGTGTGTTTGTGTTTGTGTGTGTATGTTTGTTTGTGTGTGTGTGTATTGTGATGCAGTACGAATGCAAGACGTATAAGTGTCACTCCTAAGGAGATCAAAGACGGTAAACCCAAACCAAGAAAGAAGAAAGGGAGAAAATAAAGAGTAAAAGGTTAGTGTGTGTCCAGCGGTAATAACAGCGAACAGAAGGAGCATTACACAGCACCCTCCATGATGTGTTTACAGCACACGACACGCCAGAAACGTGATATGTTTGAGACTCTCTTTACAAAACACTGAAGGCCAGACGCAAGACATTTTTCCGTGTTGTGTTTACAGTACATGGGGCGCCGAACATGTGGAATGGTTTTTACAGGATTTTTATGTGTCTTTTTTAGTGTTCGGGTGTGAATCTTGTTGAAAGACTTTTTTTTTTTTAAGTCTTTGGCTTGCTGATTGTTAATGCAATTAATATGAATCTATTACTTGCAGGTGTTTTTTCTTGGCGGTTTGGGCTTTCTCTCTCTCTCTCTCTCTCTCTCTCTCTCTCTCTCTCTCTCTCTCTCTCTCTCTCTCTCTCTCTCTTTCTCTCTCTATCTCTCTCTTTCTCTCTTTCTCTCTCTCTCTCTCTCTGAGTCTAACCTTTGAAGTCGAAAAATCTAAAATAATTTACGTAATTTCTTCTTGACTATCAAAATAATTTTTACGATGTTAACTATGCTGGTAACTACAATCACGATTGTAAGCAGACTGCACCGGTATTCATTAAAAAACTACTACAATCCCAAATTTACCAGTGATCGGAGCGCTGGTATGTCCGCTGGGAACTACAGTGACGAAAAAAAAAATAATCTAAGGCGCGCGTTGATTGGCGGAAACGGTTTACCAGAGCTACCATCTGCAACTAGGATGGTAAAGTCGATTTACCCTTATCCATGCGACTTACCATCGCTTAGGGAATCCATTTAACCATCGCTGGTAAACGCTCTTGTAAACGATCGCTGGTAAAAAGCCTTACAATCGTATGTAAGTGAATCCAGGCTGGGTAGGCTGTACAAGGCAGTTTGCTGTGCCTTCGTGTTCCACAGCCGGGTGTACTTGGACAAGAAGGAACGTAAATACAGTTTGGTCCTGGCGAAGAGAAGTTGCAGCGATTGACCCTCGTGTCGGAGCTCCTCGTGTTGATACGATGCTGCCGCTCCTGGATCGAGTCGTAGCGAGGTTAGATGGGAAACGTGTTGCTTGTACACAGAGTGCAGCAACTTATCTATCTCTACCTCTCTTTCTTTCTTTCTTTTTCGCACTCTATTTCTCCCTTCATATCTCTCTATTTTTCACTCTATCTCTAACTCTTTCTCTCTTTCTTTCTTTTTCGCACTCTCTTTCTCCCATATTCTCTCTCTATTTTTCACTCCCTCTCTAACTCTTTCTTTCTTTCTTTTTCGCACTCTCTTTCTCCCTTCCTCTTTCTCTCTCTCTCTCATTCTCTTTCTCTTTCTCTCCCTCTCCCTCCTTCCCTCCCTC
>BOPN01000921.1:59204-61704 GCA_017312705.2 Penaeus japonicus
AACTGATAGTTTGATGATAACGAAAGGGCATAAGGCAATACAATATTAAATTAGTGTATGAACGGTTCTTGAAAGACATGAAACTTTGAAATGATAATAACTATACTGGTCATATAAATACTACTACTTAAAATAATGATGATAGTGATAATAATAATAATAGTAATGATAATAATAATAATAATGATAATGATAATAGTAAAGATAAAAATAATGATAATAATGATGATTATAATGATAATAATCATACCAATGAAAACAAAACTAATCATAACGATAACAAAATTAATTCACAATAATAATAATGATAATAACAATAATAATAATAATAATGACAATAATGACATTAAGAATAACGATGGAACAGATAATGATAACGATAGCACTCATACCACCAAACAAAAGAATCGAATAAAAGAGCCCCAAAGAGCCACTCCCGCAGCAGAAAGGTTTTCCTTCTTTCCGAAAGTCATCCGAGACAAGATTACTCATGGTCTCGTATTGACAAAAGTCCCCATCCCACTCCACGCGCCGTCCATTCCTGAGCAATAGCCAAAAGTTTCCTCTGTGATGGCTTCGCATTCGGCTAAATTACCTCAATTTTCTTAATGGTTTTTGATACTAGTTTCCTGAAGGGTAAGAATATTCTCTTTACCTCCCACTTTTTTTTTTTTTTTTTTTTTTTTTTTTTTTTTTTTTTTTTTTTTGAACTCTTCTTTTCCTTTTGAAAAATGGAACCCGTACTTGTGAGGACAAGAGGGATGGAAGGGAACTGCAATTCGAGCTCCCACGCTGGAGGCAAAGGGGAGGAGAGGTTGAATTCCCCTACTTGGCATAATGCTGACGTCGGTATATTTGCTACTTGGTTTTAAGTCGAATGAATATTATGAATGTCTATACATATGCCTTGTGTGTCTGTTATAATGTAATTACATATTATTTTTGTACACACACACACACACACACATATATATATATATGTGTGTGTGTGCGTGTGTGTGTGTGTGTGTGTGTGAGTGTGTGTGTGTGTGTGTGTGTGTGTGTAAGGTGTATATGCGTCATTGTTATTACTATTAGTATTTCAACTACTACAACTATCACTTATAATACTATTGCCAACGAATCGATCGGAACTCTTAACTAATTACCCAATCCTCCACGAACAATTAAGAAGGTCCATGAATATTTCATTTCGGCACAAACTCGAGTATCTTTCTTGCAGTCGCCAGTCCTAGAAAGTAGGACAATCGAAACTTTTGTGTGTTTAGAATGTACAAACACGATGAGTTCTGAGTTCCTTTATATTCATTTTAGAGCTTTACGTATTTAATTGTTAGCAAATAATTAGTTTAATTGATAACCAAATCGGTTTATGAAATTAGGAGTGTTGAGATACTAGGCATATCGAAGGTACTTGATTTTTAACTTCTTTTACTTCGAAACGTCAGTATTGATGACTATTAAATAATTAGTAACAAACATTCTTACAATTCGCAATACATCGTCAACAGGAAATCATTATGAACAAAATTCACCAAAGACAATAAAATCATCTGTCCATTTCCCAATCTGAAAAGAATGACTCTCTCCAAAGCCATCAAAAATGCAACGAAAATCAATTGCATGCATTTGAAATAGCCGGTGCCTCTCCCTCTCAGTGAACTCTTTTTCGAACAAAATGAAAATTTAACTGAATAACTCTAACGGAAAGAGAAAAGAATAGATCCTTTGTGTCACGCCGAATGCTACAGGCAATAAGAAGAAAATATGGCTTTGTTGAGAATGAGTGTTGTAAAGATCTTATTTAAAGTTTTTTGAGACCTGTAACTCATGACACTGCGCCACACGAATTCGGATCCGCAAGAGGAGATCAGGTATCGTATCCGGTATGTCGCTAGTTCGTGTCTGTATCCGTAATATGTTCTTTCCATATCTTCCGGTAGGCTTAGGACTAAGTTTTGTCGATTTGATCTTTGGACTTGATTTTCTTGCTTGGTTTTGTTAGTTGACATTGTATAATTATTGGTTCCTAAAATCATTATGGCCGCAACGAGAACACGTGAGGTGCGAGATGCGTGTTGTGTTCTGTAAGACCAAAGGCATTATAATAACTCATAAGTTTAATCTATAATAAGATTTATAACTTAATTTTTGAGGGGAGGTGGTTCACACATTTAGTGAAATATAGATGAGTTGATAAATGATTTATTACATACTTAGATATAAATTGGCGTATATATCTATGAACACGATATATCAATTCGAACCAGGTGAATGACTGTAGTCTGTTTCCTGCAATTTGTCCATTGAATATCATATGTATAGCCATATGTAGCAACTGCGCATTGCAAAGTTTGGCTGAAAATCACCTTATCTTGTATCGTTAGTTATTTGTGATAAACATTTTAGCTATTGAATTAGTAAAACATTTGAAATAGTAGATGTGAAAATAATTCTTACACATTCGCAAGCATACTAATTTACGAGTACACACAAACAA
>BOPN01000921.1:76704-81704 GCA_017312705.2 Penaeus japonicus
GGTCGATAGGTAAATGGTAAGGTAAGCAGATTGGTAAATACATAGGTAATAGAAAGTTAGACAGAGAGAAAGGTAGGTCGATAGGTAGATGAAAATGGAATGGTAGGTATGTAGCTTAATAGAAAGGTAAGCAGACAGGTAAATAGAAAGGTAGACAGAGAGGTAAATAGGAATGAAGGTAGATGGAAAAGTAGGTAGAAAGGTAAGTAGATAGATAAATAAGAAGATAGGCAGAGAGGTAAATAGAAAGATAGGAAGATGAGTAAACATATAGGGAGGTAGATAGGTAAATAGAAAAGTAGGTAGATAGGTAAATACAAAGTTAAGTTACTATGCAAATAGAAAGTTAGGGAGATAAATAAATAGAAAGGTAGGAATGTACTGTAGATAGATAGAAAGCACACAGGTAAATAGAAACGTAAGTATATAGACAAATAGATAGGTAGATATATAGTAAACAAAAAGGTAGATAGATAGGTAAATTAAAAGGGAGGTAGATAGTTAAATGCATAGGAAAAGTGACATAAGTGCTTTGATAAGCATAAATGAATATAAGAAGTGGTATAAACACTTTATCAACTGTATATAAACATGCAGACTAATGGATTATAAACATAGATAGATAAATGGATAGAGAAAGAGAGTGAGTGAGAGGGACAGAGAGAATTATGGGGCCCCTTGCCATCAAGAGTCTTATTATCTCCATTCTTTTAAATTGATGAGAAATAATTGTTATGTCATGTGTGTTTGTGTGTGTGCGTGTATATGAGTGTTTGTGTGTGTTTTTTTTGTTTTTTGTTTTTGTGTGTGTGTGTGTGCGTGTATATGAGTGTTTGTGTTTGTGTGCGTGTGTGTGTGTGTGTGTGTATTTCTTCATTTGTTTATTAATTTGCAAGTATATTAATATATGAATTATTTATACATACATACATACATATACATATATATATATATATATATATATATATATATATATATATATATATATATATATATATATATATATATACATATATGTGTGTGTGTGTGTGAGTGTGTGTTTGTGTGTGTGAGTGTGTGTTTGTGTGTGTGTATGGGTGTGTCTGTGTGTGTGTGTGTTTCATAATTTGTATACATCATGTATATTTCATATACACGCACACACACACACACACACACACCACACACCAACACACACACACGTATATATATATATATATATATATATATATATGTATATATATATATATATATATATATATATATATATATATATATATGTATGTGTGTATGTGTGTGTGTGTGTGTGTGTGTATGCATATATATATATATATATATATATATATATATATATATATATATATATATATATATATATATATATATAAATATATATATATATATATATATATATATATATATATATATATATATATGCATGTATGTATGTATGTATGTATGTATGTATATATACATATATATATATATATATATATATATATATATATATATATATATATATGTATATATAGATGTATATATATATATATATATATATATATATATATATATATATATATATATATATATATATATATATATATATATATATATATTTATATATATATATATATATATATATATATATATATATATATATATATATATATATATATATAGATGCATATATATATATATATATATATATATATATATATATATATATATATATATATATATATATATATTTATTATATATGTGTGTGTGAAGATTTATATATGTCTATATATTTATGTACACACATGTGTATATGTGTTTATATATACATATACATATATACATATATATACATACATATATATATATATATATATATATATACATATGTATGTATATATATATATATATATATATATATATATATATATATATATATATACATATACGTAAAAAGATTTTTGTATATAAAAAGGAAATCCCGAGAAGGCAAGGGCATGTCTCACACTGTGTGATCAATATCCTTCTCGATAAAAGATTGGCCTCTTGACACCCCATGGAATATTTATGGATTATTTCTTCCCGTCCCTGTTGCCGCCTGGAGGAACCGGTCGACATTATCCCGGGGAAAGGCAAGAGAGGCAGTAACGACCCCATCTCTGTAACTTATGCAGCGCAGATGGGGCTATCGGACCTCTTGTGTTGCTGTGTTATTAGGGCTGTAGCTCTTCTCATTCCTCATAGCGCCGCCTTCCGGAAAATGCGTTTGGCCCTTTGCAGATTTGGGTTGGGGTTCCTTTTAATATATTCGGTATTGGATTTATATGTATATATATATATATATATATATATATATATATATATATATATATATATATATATATATATATGTATATATATATATATATATATATATATGTATATATACATTTATATATGTAGGATTGTTTTTGTTATAGGAAGGATTTCCTTAAATAAGATGATCAAGAAATGATCATTATACATACTCACAGTGCGTGCAAATACAAAAACGTTATTGAGAGTATCTTTCGTGAAAACAAATTCATCAGCGATTAAAAAGTGACCGTTACATACCAACCCAATATAGTATTAATGTGTAAAAAAAAAAGTCGAGATATCCTTCGTGAAAAAAAAGAAAAAAGTATCACCATAAGTAGGAAAACATGTGAAATTAGCTTTCTTTCGTAGTGAGACGGCTTGGCTTCAATTCCAGTAATGCACTTAATGTTGTTGCGAAACGGTAGATTCCGTTCCTGTTGAGTTGAGTCAGCTTTGTTCTTGCACACTATCAGCTGCGTGAGAGGAGACTGCCACTTCTTATTAGAAGATGATTGGGATATTGAGATGCAGCTGTAAACGAAATGAACTTATATAGAGATGGATAAAAAAAAATCATAACTTCCAAGAAACGCTGAAGATAAAAAGTACAGGAGAAAGGTAGAGAGAAGGAGCCATAATCAATTTCATAATATTTCCTTTTCATTATCCATATTATCATTATCATCATCACCATCATCAATTATTGATATTTAAAAAATCTAATATCAATTCACTTCACCTAATACATCAAAGAACTATAAGTTTTCATCAGCTGCGATGTCTCGTCCTTACGCAAAACTATTCAAAAGAATAATTCACAGACTGTTACCGCTCGTACTTAAGGGAGGGGGAATGTAGCCCGAAACAAAGGGAGGGATCGCATAAAAAAGCACATCGTAAGAAAGAACACTAAAAGAATACGTTTTTAAGGACTGAAATCCCGAAATACACCATTCAAAATCATAAATGATTCGCATAATCCATACCGCGACGGGTTGGCCACTTTCCCACGGTTATAATCTACAGAGATTGCCACTAAAGGAGGTGGAAAAAAGGCGCACAGGTATTTTACACAGTTTCATACAGTAGAAGTAACATTCTTTTTTTTTCTAACGTTAATTTACTATACGATATTTTATCTGACTATTTATCTGCAAAACTCTCCATATATTTGTCTACTAGTCATTCTTATCTGTCTGACCCTAAGTCGGTTTGTTTACCTGTCAGTCAATCAGTCTATGAGCTTGTCTGTCATTTCTATAAGTCTACCTACGTATCTATCTATTAATATTTGCATACATGGCTTCTTCTGAAACCGCATTCAGCAGTTTATAGAAGTATTCACTTTAACTTTAACTTAATATGATAAGCTCCACGCTGGATAACAATTAATAGAAATTTTGTCTTTTAGCCATACATTTTTTTCTCCTAACTACCAGGTCATTGTTAGAAATCGGGATATTATACCGATTTAGACGTTATTCATCTGTGTCTTATAGATCTCTACATAAATTTCCGTAAGATGTGTGTAATTCAATACAGATAGTTAAATATGGGTTTATACTCCTTAGAGTTTCGGCCATGAAAAAAATAAAGCATGAGGTAATACTTACTACAGTTTCCAAACGGGATCAATAGCTGGGGGTCAACGTAGCAAGTTCATCTGATGTAAAACATTTGGCACGTTTAATGAGTGTGTCATGTTCCCCCAAAACCTACATCTGTTTTGATATGCGGATGACTTCATTAAAACTAGACGTCAGCAAATTACAGTTCCAGCCAGCAAATGAAAGGTATTGATAAGTTTCAAATGATTCTTTTGGTTGTATGATAAATAATCCTGGTTTTATGATTGCAGGCTTTCTTTTATTATGATGATATCTGATATCGAAAAAGTGATAGCATGCTCATTTAGATTATATAAAAATCCACATCCTGGTGTATAATAACTATAAAGAAGATATATCTATTTTTAAATCTGTTCTCAATAGGATGGGGAAAAAAATGTTTAAAACGCTATTAAGATAATGATTCTTAGAAGGTAATCATCTTGTTAAATATAGACTCAATCAGGAGAACCAACAAGAACATGTGAAGAGGTACATATAAACAGGCAATTTTTAAACATGTAAACTGTTCTAATTTGTTATCTGACTTTCGAAACAAATATGCATTAATGTCTTTCCGGTAAAATTCACTTCAAAGGTAGGCAAATGAACAAAAAGATATAATGGTAAAACTAATCCCCATTAAGTACTTTAGGATGCAAGGGCTGAAAATTAATGTTAAAAGTTTGTCCCCACACTTTACGCATGAGATGACACGTGGCAATAACCTGGTAATCCTATCTTTTACGAGCTCCACCTGATCACTCTTTCTCTCTTTCTCTTTCTCTTTCTCTCTCTCTTTCTCTCTTTCTCTCTCTCTCTCTCTCTCTCTCTCTCTCTCTCTCTCTCTCTCTCTCTCTCTCTTTCTTTCTCTCTTTCTCTTTCTCTTTCTCTCTCTCTTTCTCTCTTTCTCTTTCTCTCTCTCTCTCTCTCTCTCTCTCTCTCTCTCTCTCTCTCTCTCTCTCTCTCTCTCTCTCTCTCTCTCTCTCTCTCTCTCTCTCTCTCTCTCTCTCTCTCTCTCTCTCTCTCTCTTTCTTTCTCTCTTTCTCTCTCTCTTTCTTTCTCTCTTTCTCTCT
>BOPN01000921.1:96704-99204 GCA_017312705.2 Penaeus japonicus
GGAAATAAACGTCAAAATCAATCCTAGAAGCTATGACTGAAAATAGACAAATCAACATTGGTCTGATACAATTAATTTGATTGTACAAAAATGTAATTACAAACAGAAAATGCGAAGCTAAATGTCGGTCTATCACCATAGCTAAATAAAAGCTCTTGAACTCAAATGACAGGCCATGCTGCTAGGAAATCCCTTACTTTGGATAAAAGTTTTTTTTCCCCTCAAGTGGAAGCAGTAGACTAATGGGGATAGATTTTACAGTACTTTAAACTGAAAAATAATATTGACAATAGGCAGTATTATCTTTTCTAGTGTTAATAGTTTAAATCACGTGTTTATACTTTCTCTCCCTCTCTCTTTCTCTCTCTCTCTCTCTCTCTCTCTCTATATATATATATATATATATATATATATATATATATATATATATATATATATATAATATATATATATCTTTCTCTCTCTCTCTCACTATCTCTCTCTCTCACTCTCTTTCTCTGTCTATCTGTTTATATGCGACTGAGAGACTGATACAAACAGAGGAAACAGAGAGAGAGATAGAGAGAGAGAGAGAGAGAGAGAGAGAGAGAGAGAGAGAGAGAGAGAGAGAGAGAGAGAGAGAGAGAGAGAGAAAGAGATGAAGAGAGCGAAACGTGAGATAGTGAGAAAGTAGCCGAAGAAGAAAGACCTTAGCTGAAACACACCTGAGAGATAAAGGACAAAATAAGCAAAGATGAATTCGTGCTTTATCACTCAGGGTCGGTCTGAGATCTTGTCACCTCTGTTCCGAGTCCTGTCTCGAACGAGCAAGTAATGCAACTCGTAATAGGGTTTTTCGAGGCTTCATCCGAGACAAGCAGAGGAGAAAGGGTGATTTGCATCCGAAAATTCACTCCAGTAAATATGCGGAAAACTGGAAAGGTCTGTGGATTTAATGGCGTTTTTGCTAGATTTAGGAGCTTGATTTTTTTTTTTTTTTTTTTTTTTTTTTCATTGAATAAAAAAAAATAATTGTTTCCTTTCCTTATCGCTTTGTTTTATTCCCTGTAAATATCGACGAGCTTTTAGACATTCTCGAAATGTGGTTCCGTCGACTGAATTACTAGCATATACCTGTAGAATAAATGACCAACCTAGTTGTCATATCCAAGCTGTAGCCACATGCTTGAATAAGAGAAACCCAACATTGTCGGCAACAATACATTCAATTGCAATTATACTTAAAGCGAGCCACAGGCTGCAAGTCCCCAGTGATTTCCTGGAAATGAAACAAAACTATATATATATCGCATTATTGCAATATTACTCATGTCATCAAATAGCAACTAAAATAAAGTATATACATTTTTTTAGTATATTCATTATATTTGCCGGCATAAACTAATGTTATTGAGAAATATTCATGAAATATATTGTGGATCGCAAAGAAATGAAAATATAACACATATTAGCTACCATCATAGCGTCAAAGTGCACATACTATTATAGACGTAATCCTAGGCTAAAGAGGAAATTCTGAATTATAAAAGAGAATATGCAGTATAAAATGATGAGATTAAATAACGCATAATAGCATTACTATTGGCATTAGGTTATTATTAACGTTTCATTATTGCAATCATGTATATGAATATTTTAATGCAGTGTATAGTCATATGATAGTTATCATGATGGTCATTATTGTCATTATCATCGGAGTTATTAATATGACTGTTTTTATCATCATTATCATCACTGTTGTTATAAGTTTTATTGTTGTCAAATTATCATCAATATTATCATTGATGTTCTTGTTACTGTTGTTTTTGTTATCATTATTTTTTTCCGTCATTATTATGAATATCATGATTATCATCATCATCACCATCACCACCACAACCATCATCACCATCATCATCATCATCATCATCACTACCACCACCATCTCCATCTCCATCTCCATCTCCATCTGCATCTCCATCTCCATCTCCATCTCCATCTCCATCTCCATCTCCATCTCCATCTCCATCTCCATCTCCATCTCCATCTCCATCTCCATCTCCATCTCCATCTCCATCTCCATCTCCATCTCCATCTCCATCTCCATCTCCATCTCCATCTCCATCTCCATCTCCATCTCCATCTGCATCTCCATCTCCATCTCCATCTCCATCTCCATCTCCATCTCCATCTCCATCTCCATCTCCATCTCCATTTCCATCTCCCTCACCCTCACCCTCACCCTCACCCTCACCCTCACCCTCACCCTCACCCTCACCCTCACCCTCACCCTCACCTTCACCCTCACGACCATCATCATCCTTAACCTTATCGTCATTACTATTAATATTATCATTATTATCTTTTTTTATCCCCATCATTATTGTTATTATCCTTAGTGTTACTATTATCGTTATGAATATTATCATGACATTCTTATCATTACAGTTAGTGCTCATAACGATTTTAATTACAATTATCATTAGTATCATCATAAGCATTTTGGGTGTTTTTATTAGTT
>BOPN01000921.1:121704-129204 GCA_017312705.2 Penaeus japonicus
TGATTTCAAATTTATCTGCATTGAATTTCATATTATTGTCATATGCCCACTTACAGATGGTATTTAGATCCTCGTTAAGTTTGTTTTCATTATCTTGTATATCTATGGGTGTACTTATTCTTGTATCATCTGCAAATGATGTTACTCTTGAGTGTTTCACACCATTATCAATGTCACCAATCATAATAAGGAATAACAAGGGCCAAGACCAGACCCTTGCGGCACCCCACTCATAATAATCGTTTCATTCGAGTAAAGCCCATTAATTTGTACTTTTTGTTTACGATTTATTAGGAAGTTGTAAATCCATCTTCCAACTTTCCCGCCGATTCCAAGGTCTTTAATCTTATGTAGCAGGATGCCGTGATCTACTTTGTCAAAAGCTTTTGCAAAGTCTAGATATATTACGTCAACTTCTCTATTTTCAGTTAGGTCCCTTAGTATGTGTTCGAAGTGTGTCAGGATCTGTGATAAACAAGATCTACCACTTCTGAATCCATGTTGCCCGGGGTTTATCTTGTTTCCTTTTTCTAAAATTGAACAATTTTTTCCTCACTACCCTTTCAAATATTTTTATTATATGAGATGTTAGTGCTACTGGTCTATAATTTTTGGCTAGTGCTGTTCACCGCCTTTATATATTGGAATTATAGTACCCTCTTTCAGTAAGCTGGGGATAGTCCCCATGTCCAAAGATTTCCTCCACAAAGTTACCAGTGGCTTTGCTATGGTTTCTTTACAGTTTTTTAAAAAGATTGCTGGGATTTCATCTGGCCCAGCTGCTGAGTTTGTTGGTATTTCACTTACTGCTTCAAGAATATCTTTTTCATCGAATATGAAGTCAGTGAGACATTCATCTTCATTACTAATAATACTAAAATGTTTCTGTGGGTCTGATATTAATTTTTCTATTCTTGGGACACTATAGACTTCTTCATATTGCAATTTGAGTAATTCAGCCATTTCCTTTGAATCAGTTACCAATGCACCATTATTCTCAAGAGGCCCAATTTCTGTTCTCCTCTTTAACCTGTTGTTTGCATAAGAGAAAAAATATTTTGCATTCTGTTTTATAGCCTCCACAGCTCTTTTTTCTTCGGCTGCTTTTTGGTTACTTATAGACAGTTTTAATTTATCTTCCAAAACCCTTATCTCTGCTTTGATCCTTTCTCTCTTGATCTGATCTGTTGTTTTTTTTTCAATTTGTTAACCTTATTTTTCTTGTTTCTTAACATGATCCTTCGATCTCTTGGTATAATGTTCTTGTTTCTGTTGTTTTTTGGGGAACCAAACATTCTGGGCATCTTTAAATGCATTATAAAGCTTCTCTAGTATATCTTTTGGTGTTAAGAGGACGTCAATATCTTTCAGTGACTTTTCTAGTGTTGCATTTATTTTTTTCCAATCTATTTGATTATGGCTAAAGTTTAAAGATCTGAGACTCTTTTCTGCTTCGGCTATCTGTTTTTTACTACTTTTCTGATTATTTAACTTATTCATTGTGATTTCAATTATTTTGTGGTCCGATTGGGCTGTATAAGTTGATATGTTGTGTACATCTTCCCCTATACTAATGAAAACAAGGTCCAGTATATTTTCTTCCCTTGTTGGAATATTGATGATTTGGTTAAGGTAAAAATTTTCTTCAAAATCTAAAAGCATTCTCGCTTGTTGTTTTTCATCTTTAGTGGCATTTGCTCCTATCTTTATTTTCTTTGTTTCCCAATCGATAAAGGGGAAATTAAAATCGCCAAGTATAATAATAGCTTCAATTTCCCTTGTATTGACAATGTAATTACTAATAATGCCTAGTGATTCATTGAAAGATGTTTCTGTTGTTCCAGGAGGTCTGTATAAAAAAAAAAGAAAGTATGTATGGCTTTTTTGTATCTTTTGCCAATACCCCTAGTATTTCTACTGTATTATTAGAGTATTCTATTACAGTATCCATTCTAGTTGCTAATTCTTTCCTGATACAAAGAGCTACTCCTCTGCTTCTCTTATTTCTATCTTTCCTTATTAACTCATAGTTATCAATTTTAATTTCTTCATTTTTTATGTCTTCATTCAGATGAGTTTCTGTAAGAGCTATCATTGAATAATTGTTGATCTTTGCCATGTCCTCTAGATATGTAGGTTTTGTCTGGTTACTTTTTGGATATAATCCCTGTATATTTAGCAACGTAAGTCTCAAATAAATTATTTCTTTGCCTGTCTACATTACCTACTGTTGTTAGATAATTAGTGTCATTCCCCTACTTTGGGGGAGCTGGACCTTCCCCCGGTGTAGTGGTGGGCGTTTCATTACCTGCCTTTGTTCGAATAGGTATGCTTCGCAGGACTGAATGTCCTTGTCTGTTGCTGGTGATATACCAGTGTTTTCCTGCTCCGTCTTTTTCTCTGTTTTCTCTTAGTTTATTTATCAACGTTTTTTGACTTTGCCTTTTTTCATAGCTCAAGTCCGGTGATATCCATGCTTCTTTATATTCATCAATTTCCTTTAGTTTCATATTCTTTCCAATCAGTTTCCATTTCTGTTTTTCATTTTCTAATTTGACCTTAATTGGCCTTGGTCTCAAAGCCTCCTTTAAATATTTGCCCTCTCTAAAGGCACTCTCAACTTTGATAATTTCATTGAGGTTCAATTTTGTTATGATATCATTAATCATTTTCATATCATTTGTTTTCCTGATTTCAGGATCATTTTCTTCTTTTTCTTCTAGATTGTATATAAAGAGCCTATTCGCTCTGAATGTATCTTCATTTTTCTTCTCTGACTTTTCTTTTGTAGGTTGTTTTGGTTGCTTCTTTATTAACCTACAACCTTTGATCAACCTCATCATCTTTTTTGGTTGTTCATTGTCTGAAATATCACTGTCTAGAATATTCTTGGCCTGTTTATCTGATTTTTGCCTTACTATATCAGAAAACAGTTTTTTTTTTCTTCTTCCTGATTTACTTTACTTTGCTCACCTCTTGGATTTTCTTGTTTCTTCTTTGGCTTTACTTTTACATTTTTAGTGTCTTGTACAGCCTTTTCTGTTTCCAATTCAGCAGCCTGAGTTACCTTTTTTTCTTTAGGTTTTTCTTTTTGCTCTTGTTTTAATTCATGAATTTCATCTTTCAATATTTGTATCTCCCTCAAACATTGAATCTTGAAGTCCTTTAATTCCTCATACATTTTCTGAATTATGTTTTCTAGTGGGCATGCCCCTTCACACTTTTTGGGTGTGCTGTTTTTTTGGTCACCGATATGGCTCATTTCCACTTTTTCCAGAATGTCTGATACGGGTGCATATACATTTTCTGCCATTGTGTCCCTATTTTCCTCAATTCTAATTAGTTCTTTAAAAAAACTGGCTTCTGATATATCGTCACAACTTTGAATTTTTTCCAGTTCAGTTTCAAGACTAGAATTACTTTTAGTATTGATGTCTTCCTGTACAGTCTTTTCTGTATATTTTCTTGATTATCTATTTTTAGTTCATTACTGATGCCTGTTAGGTAAGCGTAATGTACTTATAATTTCTTTCCTATTTTTCAAATAGAGTATTTTCACATTTTGTTGGCATTTTTTTCTATCACAGGTTTGGCATATAAATTGCTTTTTTCATTGTGTTTGAAACATTTTTCAGTTTTAGAGTTTCTTTTACTTCTCCTTGGTTTAAACATGTAGTGTTTAAACCCTTAGAGTTATTCAAGTCTGGTCAAGGTCACCTTGGAAGCAGCTGGGCCACGCTGACGCTGACCCAGCGTTTTGACCTCCCCTCTCTCCTTCTTTTCTTCCAGTTGTTTTTTGTTCTAATTTATTTTCTATTTTGTCTTTCCTATTTTTTTCTAGATCATTCAGTGTTTTGTACACTTCACTAATCTCTGTTCATTTCCCCCCAGCCTCGTGGCAGGCGGGGATGAGAAATTAAGGAGTTTTTTCAGAGCAACAGTTATATATATATATATATATATATATATATATATATATATATATATATATATATATATATATATATGTATATATATATATATATATATATATATATATATGTGTGTGTGTGTGTGTGTGTGTGTGTGTGTGTGTGTGTGTGTGTGTGTGTGTGTGTGTGTGTGTATATATATATATATATATATATATGTGTGTGTGTGTGTGTGTGTGTGTGTGTGTGTGTGTGTGTGTGTGTGTGTGTATGGGTGTGTGTGTGTGTATGTGTGTGTGTGTGTGTGTGTTTGTATCATCAATTCATTTGTTATGGCAAAGTTGTTGACATTAGCATATATCATATTTATCAATTCATTTATTAATGTAATGGCTCAGTTGATCGAATCTTTTTATCATAATATGAATATTCATTTATCTGCATGACAGTACATTCATCACAAATTAACATTTAACCATTTTAATTATTTGAATAACGAAAAATCTGGGTACAACGCCAAATTCCGGGTCACAAATTAACATATACAGTATATCTTTTTATCGTTGGTTAAATCACACCTGTTTTAATTATCACAGTATTTTGTTCCTCAGTACCAAAGCAAATGTTGTTCCAAAGAACAATTGGTTGTCATATATATACATATTTATTAATTTCTAGATATCAAATGTATTCGGATAATACGTGTTTGACAATCGAGGACGCGGAAACTGTAATAACGATTAGGGAAATTAGGGAAACTGAACGAATTAAAAAAAAAATGACGAGTGATAAAGAAATAAAAGTATCCATTGAATGAAAAATCACATAACAATAACACGGTTTTCTATTTGTCACTTCCTCAGTTGCTTTATTATAAATTCTTAAATCATTCGTTATGCTACTAACCTAATACAACCTTTACTACTACTCCTATTCCTATAACTACTACTATCACAGTTATCGTTATTCATATCCTCGTTCCTTCTCGAATTATTGCAATATTAAAAGATTGCAAGGCAGGTACCACAGCAGAAACACCATCATCTTATTCGGATCAATTGTTACCGAAATTCGTCTAGCATACGTTAAACCACCGAAGATTTATGATTTTGGCTGCGGCGTCTTAAGATCTTAAATTTTGGTGGATGGGAGACTAATTGAAAGAGAAGAAATGATTCGAGAGTTTCTTAAATATATTAAATAACCCATCAGAATCTTGCAAGAATAAGCCGTTTCGTAGCCGTTAAACATCTCTTATCCGTATCATTTATAAAGAAATGGCTACTTTTATTTAACTATACGCCGCAATCAGCTGTTTTCTTTTTTTTCTTTTTTTTTTTACTTTCATTATACGTGAGATTTGTCTCGGGTTTACCTTTTTTACCTGATAGTTTTAGATTGGACAAGATTCATCAACGGAACTATCTCTGAAATGTAAGCAGATTTCTTTTTTAATTAAAGAGTCGAAAATTTGTCCAAACTGGAAATTTGTTTACTACAAATTGACTCCTACCGTTATATATATAGCCCGAGACTGAACATTCGAGATTATCTTGCGTAGGTATTTCATGAACTATAAAGCTCGTGTGTTTATCCATATAAATCTAAAATCTATATGTTTATATATACATACATAAATATATATATATACATATATATATATATATATATATATATATATGTATATATATATGTATATATATATATATATTCATATATATATATATATATATATATATATACTCACACACACATACACATATATATGTACATATGTGTGTTTGTGTGTGTGTGTGTGTGTAAACACACACACACACACGACTGCATTGATAGCGCTTTAAACCTTTTTTTTATCTACAATTGCAGTCTCCTTTTCTTTGTCCAGGCGTATCAAATAGCAATGGCAGTGGAGATTGAGATGCTTTCTGTCCTACTTTCCTTCGCGATCATGTTACTCTTCTTTTAATGAATGTAGCGACACTCGATTAGCTCTTGTAGACCACGGCTATGAATTTAGATCTAAAATGAGACTTCATTAATTATAATCGGCTCTCAAATATAGGTAAACCATGTAATCAGTCCAGTTCAGGTTAGGTCACGCAGGTATAGGTTACTTAAGAACAGGTATAACTTTTGTAGAAATATTAGATTATGGCATACCGATGAATGAAAAGACTCAATCAGGGCCAAGCTGTTACCCAAGTAATTATCCTCACTTACTTGGACCAAATCCACTTATTTAGACTTATTTATCCACTTACGCAAATCCACTTATTTAGACTTATTTATCCACTTACGCAAATCCACTTATTTAGACTTATTTATCCACTTACGCAAATCCACTTATTTAGACTTATTTATCCACTTACGCAAATCCACTTATTTAGACTTATTTATCCACTTACGCAAATCCACTTATTTAGACTTATTTATCCACTTACGCAAATCCACTTATTTAGACTTATTTATCCACTTATTTAGACTTCTTGTTCCCAAGCCCTGCGGATTATCACCAACATTTTAATCCTCTTTGGTTAGCCCCCACCACCATAAAACATATGCACATTTTCACGTCATGAGGAACATTAGTCGTGGTATGCAGAGTATGGAAATAATAGATTTTTGAAATTCATTTCGGATGTGTGGAAAATATAGAATTTTGATTATATTTACACATTTTCGCATTTGATTATTCGGAATTCTATATTTGTGAATAGCTATACTTCTGTTTGATCTTCAGGAACTACATTCTTTGCCTTTATTAGGTTCTATATATTCATCATCTAATATATGTCACAAGTGGTATGTAAGAACATGGAATGTATTTTCTTGTCAGTAGGAAGACAAGACACATCATCTAAAGGGGTCGTGCAGTAATGAATCTCTTTAAATACATTTAAGTGACAATCCGGAGATACTTTAGTCATTGCGATATGATTTCTAGATTATATGGCAAATGTTGTAGGTCTGCTTTTTAGTTATTTCTCTGCGACTTTAATACTAGGGACAGACCAAATACATTGACATGCTATTTTTTTCTGCAAACTATCCATCTTGAGGAAACATAAGACTTATTGCCAGATACGTAAGGTTGATTTCTGTGTTTACTTTAAAATCTAGTTAGCGTTGCTTGAACTCACTATAGTTCACTGATTTCGATATACTAGTCACTAACGAGTGTTTACTTAACTAGAATCTCTCAAGCGAACAAATAATTTATGTCCCAGTGGCCGTTCCGCCGACTCTTCTCCTAGCCTTTTTGCCCGGGCCTGTTCTTGGGGCTCCTTCAAGGAAACCGCGGGAATCTCTGAAGGAGGAATGTGCATGCGCGAACTAGATATTTGATTAAATAAGGGACAGATGTGAATATCATTTGAAAATACCATGCCAAACTATATTAAATCGCAAGTGATATAATGACGAGGATCAAGTGATTCACTACAGTTCGGCCAAAATCGAGTCTTTAGACTGACATTTGATAACTGAAATAGTCCAACGTCAACAGTCAAGTATCCTGTTACACAATTTTCCTTCGGTAAATTACCGCGGCTTGAATGACTAAGAACCTGTACGGCCACGAGACAGATGC
>BOPN01000921.1:134204-139204 GCA_017312705.2 Penaeus japonicus
GTGTGTGTGTGTGTGTGTGTGTGTGTGTGTGTGTGTGTATGTAAATATGTATGTATATATAGATGTGTGTGTGTCACTCTCTCTCTCTCTGCTTCACTCTTTTTCTCTTTTCCTCCCTTTCTCTTCCTCTTCCTCTCCCTCTTTCTCGCCCTCTTTCTCTCTTTCTCTGGAATGTGTGTGTGTGTGTATGTATATCCATATGTATACAAAAAATAGAGAGGACTCCTAATGCTAAGACGTATGCAGGGCCCCTCTCTCTGTTATCGTGAGAGAAATGCCTAGAACCTTAACATGAACAGGCTGGCCCTTGTGAGATCCCAGAATAGAAGCCGAAGCTGCAACATCTGAGAATAGACTTTCTTTTTCCTTTCCTTTTCTCTGATCTGTTTCCTTCCATTTTTTCTGTTTTTCTCCCTTTTTATTACGTATCTTATTTTCTTTTATCAACATAAAGCTCTTCCTCTCCAGCCACTTTAGAAGGCGGAGGGTTTGATGTAAATGATGAAAGGTGTGGGTCTGAGAAGCTGAGAGGCACTTCATGTATGAATAATGTTGATGTTGATAATGCAGTCTTGATGTTGTCTTGGAATAATCACTGGGCGTTCGCGAACACATGGCGTCTGTGTGAAGATAGTTGCTTATTAGTTTCGCTTATTGTATTTGATTTGCCTCCGCGCAATGTAATTAGTACAGCGTATGTGCGGGGGGTTATTTGTGTATTGGTGTGTGTGTGTGTGTGTGTGTGTGTGTGTGTGTGTGTGTGACTGTGTGTGTGAGAGAGAGAGAGAGAGAGAGAGAGACAGCGCGAGAGAGAGAACAAATCAATAAACATGAAAGAAATCAAGCTACAAGAAAACCAAAAGAAAAAAGAAAAAAAAAAGTACGAAAGAATGAAATACATCACATTCAGTTAAACCGAAACGCAGTGGCCCTTATCATGTAAGATACGACGCGAACTTCCATGGCCTGCAAACCTCTCTCCACTCCTTCAAGTTTCCCGACGCTTGTAAAATCACATCGACATCCCAAAACTTCCCTTCCGCCCACATCAACACAACGAAAATTCCCTCAGTTTGGACTTTTTTTTTATAATTCATCCCGCGGGCACTAATCTCATCAAACGTCTACATATATTAATGACGATCTGAAGAGGATAAAAGGATAGGGATCGAGTTTCCAGGAAAGTTTTGGAGAAGGATAAGACCAAGGAATAGAGAAATGTCTTAGTTTCGCGATAGCCTTCATAGTTGTGATGTAGAATTGGTTGAGGAGAAGGCGTACTGTGTGACTAGTGGAGAGAAGGCTTGCGTGGGGATGGAAGACATTGTAAGATTGAAGGTTTAAAGTGTTACCGACTTCAGAATTACGTGAAAGTATGAATTAGAGTTCATATAGTTGAATGATTCAAGATAAGGTAAATACCGTTTCAATATTATTAAAATTGAGGTATGTAGGATTATCGAAACAAAACAAGTCTTGTTATTTTTCCCATTTAGATTTCGTAATTATTCTAATTTTCTTTTTTTCCCTTTTTTCAAAGAAGAGGTATTTAGGGAATATTCCTGAATAATTAAACATCGATGATTTGGCGTATTATGTGCCTGCCCCCCCTCCCCTCTAAAAAATAAAAATAAACAAATAAATAATAATAATTAATAGATAAATAAATAAATACACAAAAAAGCGACCTAGATAGAGAAGGAGAGGAGGAAAATAATGGAAATTTGGAGCCTACATTTCACATCTAATCTAGGAAGCGCAGGTTTTATAACACAAATGATATTGGAATTCTAGAATGAATTGGTGCTGCGTGGCTGGAACCGGCCAAATAACAGCCTCGCGAGCGGGAATATATAGCGCTTCCTGTGATTTTGCTCTCCTAAATTTGTTGTATACACTTTTGCTGTAAAGTTTTACGTTGCGCTGCGAACATCAGGTCCTTTTTTGGGAGTCGTGATGGAGATCCACTCTGATTCAACCTTATTACGTGTTTATGCACGAATCATCTTCATGTGGACTAAAATATATGCATGTGTATGACTACAGTCTGCACGCACATACACCTCTATACGTATACATACACACACACACACACACACACACACACACACACACACACACACACACACACACGAATATATATATATATATATATATATATATATATATATATATATATATATATATATATATATGTATATATATATATATATATATATATATGCATATATATATACATATATATATACATGTATACACACACATAGACACACAGACACACACACACACACACACACACACACACACACACACACACACACACACATATATATATATATATATATATATATATATATATATATATATATATATATATATATATATATATATGTATATATATATATATATATATATATATATATATATATATATATATATGCATATATATATATACATATATATATATACACACACACAGACACACACACACACACACACACACACACACACACACACACACACACACACACACACACACACACACACACACACACATATATATATATATATATATATATATATATATATATATATATATATATATATATATATATATATATATATGTATATATATATGTATATATATATATATATATATATATATATATATATATATATATATATGTGTGTGTGTGTGTGTGTGTGAAGTGTGTGTGTGTGTGTGTGTCTGTGTGTCTGTGTGTGTATATATATATATATATATGTATATATATGCATATATATATATATATATATATATATATATATATATATATAAATATATATATATATATATATATATATATATACATATATATATATATATATATATATATATATATATATATATATATATATATATATTTATATATATATATATATATATATATAAATATATATATATATATATATATATATATATATATATATATATATATGTAATTATGACTGCAGTAGCCATCATCACTCATTCCTTTTTCATAGCAAAATAAAATAGCACAGTGATCCAAAATCCCCGAACGTCGTGTACGTCATGACGTCCGTCGTCAGGCCAAACCTCCTACGTCACGTATGTCATGACACCCGTATGCAATGGGTTAAATATGATTTCCCAGTCAAGATAACGACTCTCATTCCTTGGCAGCGAAGGAGCCCCTGGTCACGGTGGCGATCAGGATCACTCAATAGCAGAGGGTGCTAAAAATATCCTGTTAGACCCAGGCTGCCTTACGCTAATGAACTTTTGAACATACAATGTAAGGACTCTGAGAAAAAAATCTGAGATTTTGACACTGCTTAAGGAACATTCATTTATCAGATGGTATAACTTTCTAAAGTTAGAGGACTAGGGGAAGAGTAGAAATTACTAAATGATGGACACTTACTATATTGGAGAGGTAAACCCCTGGATAGCAAACAAGAATTAGGAGTAGGTTTCTTAGTTCACAAGTGCCTCGAAAAGAATATTAGGGAATTTTATATTGTAAGCGAAAAAGTAGCTTCTGTAATACTAAAACTAAATGACAGATATAACCTAAACATTATCTAAGTATACGCTCCTACCTGCAGTCATAGTGATAAGGAGATAGAGAGCTTCTATAAAGATGTGCTAGCAGGTACCAATAGAGCAAACACCCATTTTATTGTGATTATGGGGGATTTTAATGCCAAGATAGGAATAAGGGAAGATGAAGAAACCTCGGTTAAGAAACATGGAATAGGTGCCAGAAGCCGAAGCTCGATCCCTTAAAATTATGAATACTTGCTTCGAAAAGAGACCCGGGAGAAAATGGACATGGAAATTGCTATCCGGCATTAAAAATGAATTTGACTTCATAATCCCATAATGTGTGACATTATACAAGACATAAGCGTTATCAATAGTGTAAATGTCGGTAGCGACTATAGACTGGTCAAAAGTCAGGTTAAATTACAGCTAAGAAGGGAAAGAAATAAGTTCATAATCGTTATGTATTTAACATTAAGTATAGGACGACAGAATTTAGGCTTAACATCCGAAAAGTTCAGTAAGCTTTCAGTTGAAACAAAGCAATTTTTGAAACAGCAGAACATGGAAATAACATTAATTTGACACAAAACGATTAACAAGAAGAAAAATATGGCCAAATTTAACATACGAAAAATAAATGAAGCTCTGCCTTCCAGCACCAGCCTTAGAGGCTAGAAATAGGGAAAAACAAATGTATGCAGTAAAGAAACCCAATGGAGAGGTAACATACAATAAAACTGAAATTATCATAGTATTAGAAGACTTCCATTGCGACTTATACCACTGAAACAATCAGTTCCATACATTATAGTAGAGGAAGTAAAAAGGGCAGTTAAAGGCATGAAAAGAGGAAAAACACCAGGAGAGGATGGCATTAGTGTAGATCTTATTCAAAATGCAAAAGAGACTGCGGCAGTAAAACTGGCCAATCTTTTTTTTTTTTTTTTAATGTTTAAGCGACGGTAAAACTCCGAAATCCAGGAAAATTGCAATAATAATTTTAATACACAAAAAGGGAAACACAAAAGATCTAAAGAATTACTGACCTATAAGCTTCCTTTCAGTTTCAGTATAAACTGTTCGCAAAAATCATCACAGCCCGCATCACTGATACATTAGATTCAAAATAACCCAGGGAACAGGCAGGCTTCCACTGCGGATTCTCAGCTACATACCATATCCACACACTAAACCAAATATGAGAGAAAACAAACGAATATAGGAAGCCTATGTGTATGGAATTCGTATATTACGAAAAGGCATCAGACTCGGTACAGAATACGTCAGTACTAGATGTAATTCCTATACAAGGAGTAGAGGAAGTATATTGTAGAGGAAATATATATATATATATATATATATACATATATGTATATACATATATATATATATATATATATATATATATATATATATATATATATATATGTATGTATATATATATATATAT
>BOPN01000921.1:144204-154204 GCA_017312705.2 Penaeus japonicus
CTATCTCTCAATATAACTTGCATTTTTGTTTTTAAGAGGGATTACTTAACACGTTCAATCTGTAATATTTAATAATTTCATTGGTTTTGCGTAGAAAGATGAGTCTGCAATCACTGCAACGGCGATCGCCTCGAATTCAATCGAAGTCAAATCATTTTACAACACACACCGAAATTAAGTAAAGTATTCAACACAATATGATCATTTCTGCATTTAGTGTAAAACATGTACTGATGAAATTAGAATCTGTAATAATTAATAATGTGGCCCCGTGAATCGTTACTGAAGATTTTAAAGCGATGTCATAGCAGTTGTGTTAAATTGGCTTATGATGTCTTTGAGTCATAGTGAGTGAATCTTTTGGTTCGAAGAGATCGGTTCAACAATTTCCCTTAACGAGAGTCTAAGTGTTATAGGAAGGGGGAATAAAAATGTAAGTTAGAAGCATAGGACATCGAGACCATGTCGTGACATGCTGTATGTTCTCTCTCTCTCTCTCTTTGTCTCTCTCTCTTTCTCTCTCTCTCTCTCTCTCTCTCTTTGTCTCTCTCTCTTTCTCTCTCTCTCTCTCTCTCTCTCTCTCTCTCTCTCTCTCTCTCTCTCTCTCTCTCTCTCTCTCTCTCTCTCTCTCTCTCCTTCGCGCTTGCGTTTTTGACTGTTTATCTGTCATACTCCTATAGGTGTGGTTATTATTATCATTATTATGATTATTATTATCATTTTCATTATCATTACGTTGGTTATTATTATTATCTTCATTTTATGGTTATTATCATTATATTATTATTACTATTATTATGATAATAATTATTATTTCCGTTATTAGTATTGTCATTAATATCCTTGTTGTAGTTTATGTTTTGTGTGTGTGTGTGTTATTGCTTTACTATTTCTATTTTTTTATCATTATCATCATTGTTATTAATATTTTACTACTATTATTGTTATCATCAGCATTATTGTTATCATTATAATTATTGTTATCATTACCATTATCATCATTGATATCATTACTATTATTATTATCATTACCATCATCATTATTATTGCTTTAATTATCATTATTATCATTACTACTATTGTCATCATTATTATTGTTGCTGTTGTTATTAATATGCCTTGTGAGAGAGGGAATGAATTAGGCTTCGTAATAAAGGCTGAATCTGCGCTTAGTGATAAAAAAATAATGAAAATAAAAAAAATCGAGAAAGATTAATGAGAGCTGTTTTTTATGGACAGTATTCAGTAGAATAATCAATGCTTTCTTTGTTCAGACTGAAATCTAATTCCAGAAAATATACATGAAAGAATCTATACACCAATATCTATATTACACCTGAACAAGTTATTCAATGACCTAAGAATGTTCAGTTCCAGATTAACCTTAATGATTCAGACATTGAACACGAATTTTAGAACCCGTGAATTTGTGCAAAATAACAAGAAGTCATTTCGAAATCCAATCATTCAGAACATGACACAATTTGGGTCATGATATCAAACTCGCATTAAACATATATTTAGGTCATTATTTCCCCAAACCCTTTTTTAATGTTCGACTCGGAAATGCTTTCATCGGCAAGCAATTAATTTCATAAAATAGCATAAATCAAAAAAAAATTTCCCTCAGCATTAAAAGTGTTACGTCATAGGCTTTGGGATGGAAACAGAATGACTTGAATAGTTTGTTATGATTTACCTTTACATGTGTCTATCTATCTATCTATCCATCTATCAATCTCTCTCTCTCTCTCTCTCTCTCTCTCTCTCTCTCTCTCTCTCTCTCTATATATATATATATATATATATATATATATATATATATATATATGTATATATATGTATATATATATATATATATATACATATATATATATATATATATATATATATATATATATATATATATATATATATATATATGTATATATATATATATATATATATATGTATATATATATATATATATATATATATATATATATATATATATATATATATATATATATATATATATATATATATATATATATATATACATATATATATATATATATATATATATATATATACACATATATATATATATATATTTTTATCTATATGAATAATTATCTATTCTTATATCAGTCCTCTGTATATACATGTTTATGAACTTTTTCTGCTCTCTTTCTCTCTCTCTCTCTTTATTTTCCCGGCAATGATTATTAAAGATGATCGTGATGATATTGATAATAATAATGATGATATTACAACTATTAACAATAGTATTGATAACGTTAATACTACTAAGAATAATAAGGGTGAAATTGATAATGATTGTGATTAATATGATAATACTAATAATTGTGATAGCGATAATGATAAGAATAATGACGATGATAAGGATTACTACTACTACCATCATCACTGCTACTACTCCTACTACTTCTACTACTACAACTACAACTATCACTACTACTACTATTACCTATTACTATTACTACCACTACTACTACTGCTGCTTATTATGTTGATGAGAGTAATGATAATGACAGTGCTGATAACAGAAATAATGATGATAATAAGAATACTGCTAGTAATAATAATGATCATAACAATATGAAGGAAAAATAATAATTGTAATTATAAAATAATGATAATGATGACAGTCACTATCCTTATCATCTGTATCTTTGATGTTATCATCATTATCATTATTATGAAAAAAATTAATGAGTAAAATAGAAATAAGAAGTAGAGAAACCTTGCAACATCGATTCTCAATACAATATTCCATGTTTTGGAAAAAAAAAAAAAGATTCAGTGCTAATTAAATTCTGACATTCATGTGAATATTACTCGATCACCTTGTGTATTTCCCACAATGCTTCAATTGCACTTTGGTCACGTCACGTTTTCACTCTCTCTCTCTCTCTCTCTCTCTCTCTCTCTCTCTCTCTCTCTCTCTCTTCTTGTTTTTACGTGTTGCATTTCTTTTAATTCATCGATAAATGATTAATGGAAATTGTGTGTCATGCATACGTTTTTTTGTTTTTGTTTTTGTTTTTTTATGCTAAATCCATTAAAATCTATCTAGTTTCTTTCCGCTTATTCTCTTTTTTCCCTCTCTCTTCTTTGTTTTCATTCCTTCATCTCCCTTCTATTTTTTTTTTTTTTTTTTTTTTTTTTTTTTTTTTTTTTTTTTTTTTATTTATCTATCTACATGCCTCTTTCTGTTATCATCGTTTGGTTCTTATTTTTTCATTCTTGTCTTTTATCACTCCCTCCCTTCATTCATCATTTTCATATTCTTTTACAACGACCATTCTTTATGTTTTTATTTATCTATTTTGTTTATTTGTTTATCTCTCTTTTTTATTGTGTCTTCTTCAAGTCATCTTTTATCTATTTCTGGATTTTTTCTTCCTTTTTTTGCTTGTATCGCTCGTTTCCCTTTTCGCTTTTTCAAATGTCAATTACAGTTTGATAATTGAGTTACTGGATAGATGTTTAGGAAGATGAAAGAAAGAGAGGGAGAGTGAGAGAGGGGGGGGGCGAGGGCGAGAGAGAGGGGGGGGGGAGGGAAGGGAGTAAAGTGAGAGAGAGATGGGGGAGGGGAGTAGAGGGAGAGGGAGAGAGAGAGAGAGAGAGAGAGAGAGAGAGAGAGACGGAGGGAGGGAGGGAGGGAGAGAGGGAAGGGGGTAGAGTGAGTGAGTGAGAGAGAGAGAGAAAGAGAGCATTGGTGAGAAAAAATAATAATGAAATTCCATCAGAATAACACTGCCTCTTGTAGCAATCTATTTTTCAATAATTATTTCGTTAACATCATGTACAAGTAGAGACCACACGCTATTGGTCAATGAATATAGATAAAATATATACATATATATATTGTTGGGAAGACGGAGGAACTGAGGGAAGGAGATATAGAGAAATAGGAAAGAGGAAAAAGAGAAAGAGAGAGAGAGATTCGGAAACAAAGGAGCCAATGCAGGGAAGGAAGTACATTCGTTTGGCAAGCAGAGAATAAAGAGACAGAACGAATAAGAAAGGAAGTTATTCTGAGAAGAACCGAGACCGCTGTTTCCAAAGACTTCTCGAACTTCCATTCTTCCAATTTATATTCATGTCGCGCAAGGAAATGAAAAAAAAAACAAAAAAAAAAACATAAATTAATGTAAGAATCTATACATAAAAAATGAAATAAATAGTGACATAAAGTTGGGTAAACATCATAGGTTCGTGTTCCTAGCAAATCAAAGCATTCGAATTAAGATTTTAATAACGTTTACGTAAACTTTGTTGCAGAGTGGAACACGTCAATTTCCCTGCACGTTTGTCATGTATTATGAGTTCCTCTACTGGAATGAAAACACGTTTTCGCTGTGACTCTTTTGCTGGTAATTTGAAAACAGCTGTTGTCAGTTGGATGTTGGCAATTTTATATAACTGCACATGTGTGTGTGTGGTGGGGGGGGGGGGTGCGTGTACACATCCACCCACCTACCCAAGCACACAAACACTCACATATTTTCATATATCTGTATATAGATAGAGAGATAGATTCACATTGATACACAGCGTGTGAGTGTGTGTGCGTGTGCAAGTAAGTATACAGAGACAATACAGTATATGTATATCTTTCTGTTGTATTGCAACTGTATATCTATCCCGTTGACTACTTCGAGAAAATCTTCAACGTGAACCTCCAGAAGCTTCTCTCGAGCACCAGGAAGAAAGCCAAGGTCTGTTAACTCGATTATCAGAGAGAAAGAAAAAGATTAAGAAGAAAAGGGTTCCCGAAAATCCTTAACGAAGTACACAAAGTGATTGCCCTGAAGAAAAACAAACGTAAGAGAAGAAGAAGAAAAAAAATGCCTCTAGGTCGTTGTTGGGTCTTGTGTAGGCCTATCGAAGGTGGGGAAAAGGGGGGGGGGAGACAAAGGACATCAGTGGTGATATGAACTAAACATAGATGAAAGAGATAATAAGATTGAAAATATGATAATGGCGTCGACGATAAGGATACTGATGAGAGAAAGGTATGGGAAGGGAGAGGGGGATACAGGCGAAAATACGAAAGAGAAAGAAGGAGATAAAAGAGATGGCATTTTTGTCTTTGTCACGAGTAACGTATAACTCTCCTACGTTTTTATTTCTTCACATCATACATTAAAAAGTTAATAAAATTAGTGGAAGAAAGATCAAAGCATCATAGCAGCAAAATATTTACCAAGCCGGGGATGAGTGTGTGTGTGTGTGTGTGTGTGTGTAAGTGTGTGTGTATGTGTACATAGATTCGAACTCTCTCTCTCTTTCTCTCCTTCACTTTCTCTTTCTCTCTCTCTTCCTGACTAATGTGACAGTCGCAGTTTTTGTCAACTTTTCTTTCTAATAACACTATGGCCGGAGGCTTTTTCCAAAATGTTATTGTGTATATTTTCTAAAAGTCAAATGAACTCATGACCGTGAAAGCTGAACTTTCCTGCCCAGGAAGGGATGTACTGGACAATTGCGCTTTCTGAATTTTATCATCTCTCTACACTTACTGCGCCTGTCACTACGTGCGAACAAACACACATACACACAATACACACACACACACACACTCTCTCTCTCTCTCTCTCTCTCTCTCTCACACACACACACACACACACACACACACACACACACTCACTCGCATACATACTCCTGTGTGAATGCTTAATGTGCATATGAATGCATCGACATTTTCTCGAAGTAGTCAACGGGATAGATATACAGTTGCAATACAACAGAAGGATATACAGACACTGTACTGTCTCTGTATACTTACTTGCACACGCACACATACTCACAATCACACGCTGTGTATCAATGTGAATCTATCTCTCTATCTATATACAGATATATGAAAATATGTGAGTGTTTGTGTGCTTGGGTAGGTAGGTGGATGTGTACACGCACCCCCCCCCCCACCCACCCACCACACACACACATGTGCAGTTATATAAAATTGCCAACATCCAACTGACAACAGCTGTATATGATTCAATCACCAATGGTAATCATGCTGGTTATGATTAGGATGTACACCATACACGATTATGTTATGGAATAGAAACGAAAAAAATAGCAATAATACTAATACTGAAAATAAGAGTGATATTGATAACAATAATGATAATGATAATATGCATCATCATCCTGATAATGATAATAATAAATAAAGGACAGTATTAGTAATGATAATGATGATAATATTAGTGACAATAGTAATGATGATAATGATAATAGTAACAATAGTAACCATGATCACAATTATAATGATAATTATAATGATAATAACAACAATGACGATAATAAGTAAGGGACTTAAATAATGGCAAAAAAGGTAAAAAAAAATGATAATAAAACAATGATATGTTTTGCAACTGAGAAAAAACATCAACATTGCAAAACACAACGCTATTTCATAGTAATTTACCTCAAAGGAAGACTATGTATATTCACCTTGCTTGATCTTGATTCAAAAATAAACGTTAGATGAGAGACATCACGCTGACCTGTCATGATAGAGAAAATAGATATCATTAAAAAAGAAGTCAGATAAAACCTTTTTTTAGGTGCAAAATAGGTGCACAAGAGAATGTGAGGGGAAGTAGCTCTAAGAGAAAAAATAAAAGAGAAAAGGGGCAATGAGAGGAAATCAGGCGTGAGGAATGTTATTCACATGCTAGACTACAGCTAATGCCCCTGCTTCTCTCTCTCTCTTTCTCTCTCTCTCTCTCTCTCTCTCTCTCTCTCTCTCTCTCTCTCTCTCTCTCTCTCTCTCTCTCTCCTACTCTCTACTCTCCTACTCTCTCTCTCTCTCTCTCTCTCTCTCTCTCTCTCTCTCTCTCTCTGTGTGTGTGTGTGTGTGTGTGTGTGTGTGTGTGGGTGTGGGTGTGTGTGTGTGTGTGTGTGTGTGTGTGTGTGTGTTCTTTTTATATTGTTACATTTAATCCCATATAATATGCATACACAAACACACACACACCCTCTCCTCTGTATTTCTTTCTTAAATCTGTACGTATATTACAGAGAGGCATCAAATGTAATCGAAAGACAGATAGAAAGAATATGGTTATAATAAGGGTATTGCAAGAGATAAAGAGAAATAGAGAGAGAGAGAGAGAGAGAGAGAGAGAGAGAGAGAGAGAGAGAGAGAGAGAGAGAGAGAGCGAGAGAGAGAGAGGAACACAAGGCCTATTCCATTCAATTCGCGGAGTCTGGCCTTTGACTCAGGATGAATAATTCAGTCGCTGGCGGGCGAGTTTCAGGCGCAGCACAGGAACCCGAAATACGAGATCGAAAACGAAAGACCTATAAAAAGAATCTTCTTGTTGGGACGAAATCTGCATAGATTGTTTCTAGATGTATTTCCGGGAGAGAGATTAACATTACAGAACATTGCGAATGACAGGAACAGAGAACTAGGAGAGAAAAAGAGAGCAAGGCAGAAAGAGTATAATAAAGCAAGAGAGAAGGCAAGAGAGAGAAGGAGCGATAAGGAAATAAGGTAAAGGAGTGTAATGAATAAAAAAAAATACATACAAGTAGTACAAAACAATAAAGAGAAAAAAAAAACAAAGTGTGCTGACCGTCGCCAGACAGGTGTATAGTTGGTGCTTCTAAATTATTTTTCTTTCTAACTAAGCAATTATTTTATTTAGTATCCTGCAGGATGTTTAAACACCACATGCTAAGGAAGAGAAAAGTCGTTCGATCTTGATCAACACTTTGTAAAGCATCATCTAATAACTCTTGATGAAATGATGATGATAACAGTGATACCAAAACGAATATATTAGCTAATCAAATAAATCCACTAGTAAAGTTTCAATGATCACCTTTAGTTCTAAGTTGTTATTCGCATATATGTGTATATATGAATGTTTATACATATATATATACATATATATATATATATATATATATATATATATATATATATATATATTTATATATATGTACATGTAGAAATGATCAAACTTCGTCGTGCTTGACCAACCTGAGTCCCATGAAAATATGTCAAGACTTTGATACACGAGAATGAGCACTTAATATAATAACGGATAGTGAGTTAATAAATCTGAAAGAATATCGCGTTTCATTACCGTAAATCGCGTTATCTTCGTATATAAATTTTCTTTTATAAACAATTCCCGCCAAACACAAAGAAAGGAAAGCGTTGCGTAAAGTATTCACTGCATTCAGCACGATGCGTTTTTCTCATTAACGCCCTTATATATATGCGTTGAGTCTTTTTAGGCTGACTTGGTTTATTTTCTGAATTTATGCTGCTTCGTAGAGGGCTCTGTTGTGTTCCGAAATACATGGCCCTTAATCTCTGGACTCTTTCATCTTCCCTTGTTTCCTTCCTCCATTGTTCATCCTGTTCTCCACTTCAACCATTTCTTCCTTATTCTATCCTGATTTCTATACACTTTCTTCCTCTCTTCCCTTTTTTCCGAAGGATTTTAAATTAAATCGTCCTTTTTCATTTCTACCCCTTTTCTTCTTCCAAATTTCCACATTTACTTTTCTCTTTTTTTCTTGTTAATTTCCTTCTTTTTGCTTCTGCTTCTACGATAATCATCCTACATTTACTCACTATCTCCTTCTTCTTCCCAGTTTTCATTATATTTCCTGTTTCTTGTCTCCAAGCTTTCTATCCCCACCGTCTTCCTGGTGCCCACAAAGACGGAGCTGCAGAACCTCTGTCGAAAGCTGAAAACGGATGCCTTGGCATACAGTTAACCCTGGTAGACGGTACACTGCGTGAGCTGTGCCATGACTGCAGGAAAACTAGCTAATGTGTACGAATACATATCTTCAGAGCCTAGAAAAGTAAGGATTAACGATTATAATGGTTATCGTTTTCTACCTTAGAGCGCTATGAGTACGTAGCCTCGAGATTATGGAGGAGGAGGTTCAAACCCATCAGCTACGTCTTCCAGCACCTTCGAAATCATAATAAGCAGAGCTAAGAAAGATTAACAACACGAAAGAAGGTCGGTAACATTGTTAAACAAGAGACCAAACCACCGCAGTCGCCTCAGCCAGGCGTACAGTGTGTCCTTGGTGGAGGTTGCGACAAGGCTGTGCATATAAGGGACAATACGTGGAATCCGGAAGCATCCCGTCGCTCCCCGGTGTCATGACAACAGGAGTGTCTCAAGCCTCTGTTATCCTGCGAAGCTTTGCCCCACAAATGAGCGCCATGAAACCCATGCATTAACAAACGTAAACATCGCAAAGGCGAATCGCATCTCGATATGATTTTGTTTTCGTACATCCCCCTTCGTTGCCCTGTTTAAAATCTGTTCAGCATGAATTCCCTAGGATGTTCGTGTATTTGTGTCTATTCTAATTCTACGGTAAAATTATCCCGTAGAGATTGCAACTTCTGAAATATTTTCCCGGGAGCCAGGAACGCTTTCTTCTCAGCACACTGACGAAAGGCATGATCTGGTAACTTGATTATAAAAAGAAAAACAGAGAAAAAATGAAGGTCCCTAAAATGTTTACGTAGCTACATAATCCAATTAGCACATAGCTTTAGGTCGTCCTCCAAAAAAGGAGCAAAAACATAATAATAAGGTTTAAAGTCCACAGGAAAGCGACATCTTGGAAGAAAAACGCATAAATGGTTTGATGATTTTGATGATTCTGGTAATGATGAATGATGGATAGACATGTAGTTAACGAGAAACGAGAAACAACGGAAACAAATTTTAATGAGAACTATTTAATACAGATGACTTTGAGTCTATACTTTCATACATAATAGAATAATACATAATACTTTCATACATAGTAGAAAAAGAAGATGAGAGCAGTCACAACACTTTTTATTCACTGTCTCATGAAGAAAATATGGCTCTCCGATTCATATAAAAGAATCATATAAAAGGGAGTTTGTTGAAGAGACACATTGAACTTTGAAAAGGATGTCACACTTTTCTCTCTCTTTCGCTCGCTAGACCCCCCGACC
>BOPN01000921.1:156704-159204 GCA_017312705.2 Penaeus japonicus
GAGAGAGAGAGAGAGAGAGAGAAAGAAAGAGAGAAAGAAAGAAAGAAAGAAAGAAAGAAAGAGAGAGAGAGAGAGAGACAAACACTTCGCGGAATCGACCCTCTGATTTTTTCACTACAGGGCGAGTGTGCAGGCGCAGCACAGGAACCCAAAATACGATTTCGAAAACGAGTTATAGAGAAAAAAAAATGCTGGGTTGAAATCTGCATAAGAGAGAGAGAGAGTGAGAGAGAGAGAGAGAGAGAGAGAGAGAGAGAGAGAGAGAGAGAGAGAGAGAGAGAGAGAGAGAGAGAGAGAGAGAGAGAGAGAGAGAGAGAGAGAGAGAGCAAGAATGAGTAGAATAGATAAACAAACACATAAAAAGTATCTTTCTATAAGAAGTATAAAAGATGAAGAGAAAATACCACAGATGAAAAACAATAAACAAGGGACAGAGAGAAAAATATACATGAAAACAACGTGAAAAAACAAACAAACACAAAAGTGGGTTGGCCTTCGCAAGACAGGTGCTTAGTTCGTGCTTCTTAATTGCTCCGCTTTCCACCGTAGCAACTGTTTTACTTTCCACTGCACTGGGTGTACAGTGTGTTGCTGGAAGACTATTGCACTACATGTTAAGTTGCAGAAGAGTTATGGGATATCAATAAGCATTTCGTAAGCCGTTATCCAACTGCCGTTCTGTTGCTGCTTGTTATCGTCAAAATAATGGCACAACACGTTCAACAACAGAGGAATGAATATTTTATCATATTAAACAAAAACAACCATTTGTTTTACTGAGATTACTAGAAGATACCACTTCTTTTTGTTCCAATTATGAGTTCTTGAGTGCTTATGTGTGCTTGAGTGTGTATGTGTAAAATATAATACAATTTTCTGTGAAACATGCGGTAGTGTAGGGAAGTGGGATTGATCTATATCATTAGTTAGCGAAATTACTATAAATGTATTGGGTAGATGAGAGACCTCTTGGAAAAAAGAGTTTTTATATGAAAAGGTCGTCTTGTTAACATATTTTTACCAATCAACAAATCATTCAATTTTAGAAAACGTTCTACATACCCGCATGATCCACGACACAAAAATAAGTCTCCGCGAACTTTTATAAACATTTTCCTTCGTGCAATAAACAACTCAAACAGAGTAACAAAACAAAGCAAAAAAAAAAAAAAAAAAAAAAAACAAGAAGAGTAACATCAAAATTCAAAGAAAGAACAAAATTAAAAAAAAAAAAAAAAAAAAAAAAAAAAAAAAAAAAAAAAAAAAAAAAAAAAAAAAAAAAAAAAAAAAAACATATCGTGTGAAGACATTTCTTTGTAATTAAATCCAAGCGTTTGTATTACGTATGATAAGTGTTGTTTAATCTAAAAAAAAAAATATATCATTGCGATTTATCTAATGCCATTATCTATTTTCTATAATAAAAATAACGAAAAAGCGTTACTTAAAGTGCCCTCCCATTTAATACAATGTTTCGCTCTTATTAACGCTTTTATATAAATGCACCGACTTAGATTTTTTTTTTTTTTTTTTTTAATTCATGCTTCTTTATAGAGTGCTCTGTTGTGTTTTAAGACGCATGGCCTTTAATCTCGAAACTTTTTCATCTTCCCTTGTTTGTTCCACTGTTTTTCCTGGTTTCCATCTCTTTCCTCTCTTCTTTCATATTCCCAGATTCTTCTTATTTCTTTCCTTATTTCCACCTTCCAGAAAAAAAATCGAAGTAGCCAACCCCCTCCCTCCTTTTTCTTTCCTATCCCTTCCTCATTTCAATTTGTTTCTTCCATTATCAATTCTCGTCAATTTCAATCATCTTCCGGCCACATATTTCCCAAGAATACTTAACAAACTACTTCTTCCATCCTTCCTAGTTTCCCTCCTCCAGCATTCCCTCCCCGAATCGAAAACGAAAACGAAAACGAGAACGAAGACGGGGAACGCCGGATAGCCAGCCAGCGCGGCCTCCGAAGATGCGTTTTCAGTCGCGTAACTTCGCCTCCCGAAGCCGAGACAAACTCCAATTCCGCGAGCAAATACGCTGAGAACTTGTGCGTCGACGCCGTGGGTACTTAACGGAGGGATGAGAAGAGAGGAAAGGAGATGGAGCGCATGTTAATCAAGATTAGTTTTTGTTTATATTTTAATGGTCTTTGTATGATACCGTGGTGATAATTGATGTTTTGTGTGTGTGTGTGTGTGTGTGTGTGTTACTTTGCAGTATTTGTTTGTTTTTGTTGTTAATGTCACATACATCTTTCTGCCATATACGCCTTGTCGTGCCAATGCATGTGTGCTTGAGTGTGTATGTGTAAAATATAATACAATTTTCTATGAAACATGCGGTAGTATAGGGCAGTGTGATTGATCGAGCCTTTATCATCTATCTATCTATCTATCCTTCTATCTATATGTCTGTCTATCTATCTACTGAACTATCTAGCTAACTCCCACATCAAACCCGTCCTCCCCCCCCCCCAAAAAAAAAGAAAGAAAAAAATGT
>BOPN01000921.1:176704-184204 GCA_017312705.2 Penaeus japonicus
ACATGCATGCAAACAATGGGATTTCAGTAATTATTTGTTCTCTTATTTCAATTATATCAAATGGTATTTGCTACATGTATATTACATGAGTAATATTATTCAATAACATTCATCTGATCAGCGAAGTTAATTACCTGATGTAGTGAACACCGGTTGCTTGTTTCTGCCTTTTCCACCACTGCAGCCTCACTTCACCATGATTTCATGTTATTGTGAATATTACCCACCTAGTTTATATGCAATAAATTATTTGGATACCTTTTATTTGCACTAAGGAAGGGAGATGATTTTAATATACTTGAAAGGAGAGAATGAACATATATAAAAAATGTTCGTTTGTGTGTCCAAGCTTGTCTTTCATGGTTCTGCATTGCATAAGATGAGAGCAAATCGCTTTCTTTGGGATCTATAAATAAATGTATATATTTCTATATCAAATACATCTCCAAAGCGTTAGTTTGAATGCGTATCACAACTCACTAGCGATACCTAACACGTTGATGTTAAGTCTATCACGATCTATCACTATCACGATATCTTGTGGACGTAGGATATCAAACAGACTTTATCATTTCATAAGTTTTAATTAGTGGTTTAGTTCCTCTTGGGGTAACAAGGCCTCAGTCAGCGTGTTATATTTCTCTGCATGTGTATGTAATATATAATATAGATACTATTTTATGTAATTATTTTTAATTTAATTTTTTTATTACTATTATTCTAGCATCATATACACGATCATATGGTTATTGATATCAGTATTATTATTATCATTATTACTGTCATTATCATCTTAAACATCATTGTTTTTATAATTTTCATTATCATTTTTATCATTTTTTTATAATCATCATGCTTATCATTAATACCACTACTATTGTTATCAATCATTATCATTATTAGTATTATTAGAATTATTATGATTAAAATCACCATTATTATGAATATCATAATCGTCATTACCCTGATTACTATCATCTTCAATATAATCACTTGTTTTAAATCCATTTTAAATTTCAAATCTATTTTACAGAACCTAAAACAAAAGTAGCTTTATTCCCTTCTCATGCCTACGCATACCCCTTTCCTCTTAAAACTCTCCATACTTTACGAAAAAAAATACGTTATATATCGTTAGCCTTTCCTGATAGATTTGTTTTCCGTATTGAAAAATATATCCTTAAGAGCACATGACTTTTAACTTTCTCCATTGTGCTCTTGTTCGCTCAACTTTCCCTTTTATCTAACTGCAGTTTAACTACAGTATAGTTCTGTCATATGAGTTTGCTTGTTTATCTTTCCACTTTTGCCTTTTCCCCTTTATTCGTCATGACTGGTTCTCTATTCTGTTGTAAAGTTTTAGTTGTGTCGTCCATACATTTCTTTTTTCTTTTTTCTTTTTTCTCCTATGTTTCCTTTTATTTTGCCTTACAGTTTGCTATGCTCTGTTTCCTATCGTTCTTTCGGTTGTGTATTGGCTGCACTTGGGATTCTCTTGTTCCTTCAACTGAATCATTATATATATATATATATATATATATATGTGTGTGTGTGTGTGTGTGTGTGTGTGTGTGTGTGTGTGTGTGTGTGTGTGTGTGTGTGTGTGTGTGTGTGTGTGTGTGTGTGTGTGGTTGTGTGTAAGTGTGTGTGTGTGTGTGTGTGTATATATTCATATATACATATATATATATATATATATATATATATATATATATATATATATATATATATATATACATATATATATATATATATATATATATATATATATACATATATATATACATATATATACATATATATATATATATATATATATATATATATATAAATATATGTATATAAACATATATGCTTTTATATGTGTGTGTGCGTGTGTGTGTGTGTGTTATGTATGTGTGTAGATGTGTATATTCATGTAAAGCCAGATAAAGAAAAATGCAATACACATGAATGAATATACAATGTATAATTTTGCCTTACGGTCCCAACCTCAGCCAGACTTTGCACTTGCCAATATATCCGCGGGCTCCAATAACTAAGTTGAATAATAGCCATAAAACCTCAAGCTGCTTCTTTCCTCACGGCGGGAAATAAGCGCTCCCCACACACGCTCGGCCCCCTGGCGGTGGTCGACAGAACTAGTGGCTAAGCAGCGCTCTGATTGCCTCGTAAATCAGCCAAGTTTTCCAGAAGCTACGAGACGTTTTCTGAATTTCCCTGAAAAATATCAGTATAATTCTGTAAGGGAGGTTTGGTCTAGATTAATTCAAGGATTTTTTTTTCTTTATGCCCTGGTAAGTATTTATTTGTTGTTAGCTGTACAGGATAACTTTTTTTCATGAAAGACATGTTGAAAAAAAATCGATGGATATTTTAGTGATCGTAAAAGTTTGTGTATGTGCGAGTGTGTGTGTGTGTGTGTGTGTGTGTGTGTGTGTGTGTGTGTGTGTGTGTGTGTGTGTGTGTGTGTGTGTGTGTGTGTGTGTGTGTGTGTGTGTGGTTGCACTTCCTCGTTTTCTTACCTATCTGATTTTCCAGTTTATTGGGTGAATTTTGGATTTATACGATTATATTACGGAAGTAATATTTGTTGCACCACACACGTGCACCTAACAATGTTATAAGCATATTGTATTATATGCCTTGTGTGTGATTACATACATTCGTGTGGCCGTTGTGTGGCTGTATGTTGATCTGTATGTATATATATGTGCTTTTGTGTGCCAGCAAGTTCTTGCAGAAGTATAATTAATATCAAAGCCTAGAAGCAACACGGAAACATTTCATAGGTGATGAGATCCAGGAATCATACCACATAATGCTGCACCTTCCTTAGACTGGTCTATTTTATGGAAATGTTTGGTTTTCGAAGCAGTAGAAATTATTTGGATTTATTTCAGATACAGTCATGTATTTTATATAACTTTCTTTCTTCCTTCTTCCATCTCTCTCTCTCTCTTCTTCTTCTCTTTCTCTCTCTCTCTCTCTCTCTCTCTCTTTCTCTCTCTCTCTCTTTCTTTTCTTTTTTTTCTCATTTTAGAAATGAAATTCAGCTCAACAGAACACAGTAACTTTATTGACTCAATTTCAGTTATTTTACAATCGAACAATCAAACACAAATGACTTTGGCATTTTTTTTATACTGTTCCAGGATTTTGTTTGCAGCAACTATAGCCAATATATCAGGTTTCCAATGTATTAATGTAATCATACTGTTGATCTTGTCACAAAGTTAATTGTAACTGTAATTAAGATCTTTACAACTCACATATCGAATTCAAAGAAGCATTAGTGAATATATAATGGCGAAGACAAAATTAGATACACATTATATAGAAAGGTCACGAAATACAAGTTCACAGGTCATTACAGGTCAATCCACTTAGTTGACCTCGTCTTCCATCTCTCTCTGTTTATCTTTCTCTCTGTGTCCCTTTTCTCCGGTCTCTCCCTTCAGTCGATCGCATTTTAGCTCTTTCTCTCTTCTCTCCCTTCCTCTCTTTATTCCTTTCTTCGTCTCTCCACTCAGAGCTTAGGGTAAGGGCAGTCGACCTCATTTGGGGGGCGGCAGGAGAGCGTCTCGAGGTCAAAGCGGTACCCGTCATGGCAGCCGGATCTGGGGAGGGGAAGGGATGGGGTGAGGGGGGCTGCTGTCAATTTCTCTGTCTATATCTACAGTATATGAGTACACACACACACACATATATAAATATATGCATGTAATATATATATATATATATATATATATATATATATGTATATATATATATATATATATATATATATATATATATATATACATGCATATACATATATATATATATATATATATATATATATATATATATATATATATATATATGTCAGTGCTTTCTTTCTTTCCTCTACCACACACTCTCTCTCTCATAGCTTTCTCTCTTTCATTCTTCTCTCTCTCTCTCTCTCTCTCTCACTCATTGCTTTCTCTTTTTTTCATCTCTTTATCTCTCTCTCTCTCATTACTTTCTCTTTTTCTTCCATCTCTCTCTCTCTCTCTCTCTCTCTCTCTCTCTCTCTCTCTCTCTCTCTCTCTCTCTCTCTCTCTCTCTCTCTCTCTCTCTCACTCTCCCTCTCCCTCCCTCTCCCAACGTCAGCAGACCTTCAACTTTGGTTATAAAATAACAGATAGAGCGCTTGTCCTTTGATTGTCTCTCTTAACAAACCACATTCTTTGAAGTGGACTTTTCTGAAACCGGATGAAAATAACAACAATCCAATTTTCAAAACTATTTCTCAATATGAACCTAAGTTGCAGTGAAGAATGTCAGAAAAGTAAATAGGAAAACATCCAACGTTGCTAGAATGCAAAGAGTATGATGCAATCAGCTTCAAATGTCAAGGATGATGGAATAGATGCTTACATACGACTGCGAGATTAGTGTTCAATTTAGGGTATATGTTGTGTTTTTGTTATTGTTGTTATCATCGTTGTTCTTAACATTATCGTTATCATTGTTTAGTTTTACCATTATTATCATTGGTATTATTATTATCTTTGTTATCCTTACTGTTAATAATATTATTCCTATCACACCTGTCATTAGTATCATCCACCTTGTTATCATCATTATCTATTATCAGTTCAGTTATCGTTATCATTATTATTGCTGTCATTTACAACTTTCATCATCATTCTTATTAGTGCTTCCATCATTATCATCATCAATACTGGTTTTGAAATTGTCAGCCTTATCATAACTTGCACCTGCATTTGCCTTTATTAACATTGATATTATCAATGTAAATTCATGATGCCATAAACAAGTAACTTTGTAAACGTTACTTAGTCATTGCAGAATAATTGCAATTCTAAATCTACCCTCACGCTAGGATTGCCTATACTTTATCCATAATATTCATTTTCCAATACGGTTAGATCTCTCTCTCTCTCTCTCTCTCTCTCTCTCTCTCTCTCTCTCTCTCTCTCTCACTCTAACTCACTCCCTCTCTCTCTCTCTCTCTCTCTCTCTAAATCTCTCACTCTAACTCACTCACTCTCATTCTCTCTCTCTTTCTCTCTCTCTATCATCTCTCTCTCTCTCTCTCTCTCTCTCTCTCTCTCTCTCTCTCTCTCTCTCCCTCTCCCTCTCCCTCTCTCTCTCTCGGTTTAGAGAAGATAGCCAAAATGATGACTTTATACCTAACACGTGACCCAGAACATGGCGAGAATGAAATACGACAATTAAAGTGACAGTTCAACTATAACTTTCGCTAGGAACTCGCAACAATATTTCATCATTTGGCGTCGGAAAATTTATGAAAGAGAGAGAGAAGAGGGGATACGAATGAGAGAGAGAGAGAGAGCGAGAAAGACTGACTGACTTACTCACTCACTTACTGAGAGAGTGAGTGAGTGAGTGAGTGAGTGAGAGTGTGAAAAAGACTGACTGACTTACTTATTTACTGAAAGAGTGAGTAAGAGAGAATGAGTGAGTGACTGAGTGAGTGATAGAGAGAGAGAGAGAGAGAGAGACGGATGAAAAAATAAAAAAATAAATCATTCGAAATACCGTTAACGGCGTTTATAACATTCCGATACCCATTCGTACTACAGCTGAATGTAAACAGGAATAACCACACGTGACGACCAGTATAAAAGTGAATATCAATACAGGGCAATACCAGAGCCTCGCATGACAACATTAACACACCCTTTTCAACACGTCTAATCATATATATTTAAAAAAAAGTAACTCTTTCGATATTCCAAAACCTATCACACTTCAGGTCACGTTGAAAACAAAGTCACGTCTTTTCGAAAATATTCAGAGGTATGTGAAATATTTTCCCCCGACCTCCGGCGCGGTGGACGGAAGCCAAATTACGGTTCAAACTCGGGACAGAAGCGAAAAAAATAACACTGGCACATAACGACCCTTGACAGTTCGACAATTACGGTTGTTAGACAATTACGACAATTAAAAAGAAAGATCAACAGTGAATATGCGAAAGTGTTTTGTAAAGGGAGTGAGAACGGCGAATACTAAAAGACCCCATTACCTGCAATATTGCATACGTCTTGCGATGTACATAAATGATAGAATGAGTTAGTCGTATATACCGATGTTAATTCTACATACGAATAATGACACAAAAAGTATGGATGATATGAAATGTATTTGAAGTTCGTGTTGCAGTTTCATCATGAATGAATTAGAATCACGCTCAAACTCTTGCATCAGAAGAGCAATATCTATATGTGCTTTCGAATTATACGTAAGGATTGAATGCATAATGTACAATGCTTAAATGATATGTAATTACCTGAGGTTAGAATCTGAATCCAGTAAGTACGTCAGACTATTTTCCAAGTATTCGCATTTTGCATAAAGAAATTCTCGTATCTATTTTAATCCGCACGTGTCATTATGTCTGTGTTTATATATATGCACACACACACACACACACAAACACTCACACTCACACTCACACTCGCACTCACACACACACACACACACACACACACACACACACACACACACACACACACATATATATATGTGTATATATATGTGTGTGTGTGTGTGTGTGTGTATGTATGTATGTATGTATGTATACATACATACACATACATACACACATATAAACGCACACTGCAGGATGGTAATAAAAAGAGGACAAAAAAAAGCTTTCAGTGCAGACGGCTGTAGTTCGACTCTCCGAACAAGAGGTCTATGAAGAAATAAAATCATCCTCAATGCCTTATGCCGGCATACATTATAGACAACAATACGTCTCTCGGGCATTCGCGAAAATAAATCGCACGTGAGCAAAATGCATCACAGGCATGAAAGGAAACCAACCAGAGGAATAATGCATTACTCCGTGGTACATTACGACACAATGGAAGGTCTGCTGCGCAAAAGAGACAGAGATTGAATCGATGGGACTTGATATCAGTGTGTCTTGTTGGAGACGGAAGAAAGGGGAGGTGGGGAGGGGGGCGATGGGGGAGACTGGGAGATCTATCGAGGGATATTTCTGTCTATTTGTATATCTCGTATCTGTCTATGCACGCACACATTCATACACGTGTAGATGAATAAATAGATAGAGAGAGTAAGGACGTAGGAAGGGAGAAATAGGTAAGGAAATGTGTGTGTGTCTGTATGCGAGTGTGAGTATGTGTGTGTGTGTGTTTGTGTGCGTGCGTGAGCGTGAGAGAGAGAGAGTGTGTGTGTGTGTGTAAGGGAGTGAACGTACACACGCACTCACACACACACACACACACTAACGCATAATCCATAATCCAAAACGCAAGGCAAATGAAGCCTCGCCTTCCGTCTCACGCACCCATCCATGAGGACATTAGCTGGATCCTTCTCACGCAGTCTACGACACTGCAGGACACATCAGCAAATCCTCTTATGCTGAGAGCCCCTTTTCCGGTTTAACATTTCATCGAATGCAGGGCTGAGTGCGCCATCCATCGTATTTTGACGCCAGCTGTCGAACTG
>BOPN01000921.1:201704-204204 GCA_017312705.2 Penaeus japonicus
GCGATGGGGAAGCGTCTACCCTAAACGAGAGGCGAATAGATCAGACTCTCATGGAGGAGCGAACGGGAGAAACTGCTGCCTCGGTCGCTATTTCTGACACACTAGAGGAGTCATTACGATGTCTGGTATGACAGCGTATGGGTTCATTTGCACCGATGCTAGCATTCTCGGGACATTTTCCTTGAATGTTGATGTATTAGGTATTTTTAGATATTAGGTTAGGCGTCTGTCCTTAATCGGGCAGAAATTATTATTATTATTATTATTACTTTTAATACTGTTGTTTCTTCCTTTTTTCAACATAGGTGTGGTTGCAAGACGGATTTACGATCTTAATCCTCCTCCTCCTATCTCTCATTCTCTCTCACTCTCTCCCTCTCTTTCTCTCTCTTTCTCTCTCTCTCTCTCTCTCGCTCACTCACTTACTCACTCTCTCTCTCTCTCTCCTACTCTCTTTTACTCTCTCTCTCTCTCTCTCTCTCTCTCTCTCTCTCTCTCTCTCTCTCTCTCTCTCTCTCTCTCTCTCTCTCTCTCTCTCTCTCTCCCTTTCTCTATCTATCTATCTATCTATCTATCTATCTATCTATCTATCTATCTATCTATATATATATATATATATATATATATATATATATCCATTTAAGCATCTACCCGCAAGCAATGTATATATAAAATAGTTACAAATATGTCTGCATTTACCTGCCCATATATCTATGTATAAATATTTCCTCTTTCAAAATCGATTTGAAATTGTCCATTGTTTACCAAAGGTCATTTTATATACAGATCTTTTTTTTTTCTTTCTTTCTTTCTTTCCCTTACCTATACGTTTTATTTTCCATTTGTATCTTCCAACTGAGTCGTGGCGCCGCGGGGAAAAATGTTTGCAAAATATATGAAAACCGGAAGATTAATGGGGCAGCCGCCTTAAGAACGCCGAGTGGAGGGGAGCCTCAGCCAAGTCGATTGATTGATTGATTGATTGCCGGTTGCATGTTGCTTTCTCTCCACGTGATGCTCGATGTGGCGAGGAAGACAAGCTCAGGGTAAATGATCCCGGTGATGGAGATTTATTCCTTTGCGCATTAATGGGGTTACGTCATCAGCCTTCGGACGACTCTGCTGGTTGACGTCATGCGCAGGAAGCGAAGAAGGAATCCTTTGTTGGTGGTGAGTCAGGATGATTATGGTGATGTGTGGATGTGCGTATATATATATATATATATATATATATATATATATATATATATATGTGTGTGTGTGTGTGTGTGTGTGTGTGTGTGTGTGTGTGTGTGTGTGTGTGTGTGTGTGTGTGTGTGTGTGTGTGTGTGTGTGTGTCTGGTTTGTGTGTGTGTGTGTGTGTTTTATTTATAATGTCTTGACACCTGCTTATGCAATTAAACAGATTAATCAATTACTGCAACTCGTAATAAGATATATATGAAATGATTGCCTTAAGTAATGAATACCTCAAAAAGGAAAAACAAAAAAAGTATTACTGGATAAAGAAAGATTCATAATACATACAATTTAATATCGCTGGTAAACTTCCAGGAATACAGTTAAAGTAATGGAGGACAGCTGAATTCCCATACAAATTAGGTTTTGTGTAAAAGTATGCATCGATAAAAATCCATTATCTGAAAGAAAACGTGAAATCTGCTTTTGATGTCAAGCGCCATCTTTTATCTTTTGGGATAAACAAAGGCTGTGATTTCAGAGAATAAGATCGAATGCTTTTAAGGTGCCCTGCAATGATGCTGGCAATATGTCGCAACTATAAGTGCACCCTTTTCTCTAGTAAATCAATCATAAATCAAGTATAAAGAATCATAATTTTGATTGTGATCCTCGGATTGTTTGTGTGATCCTTTCTTTATTCATTCCTCACTCTTCTTCTTTATCTTCTTGCTCTTTTCTTACTCGCATCGTTTTTATTTAATTTTATTCCCTTATTCATAATTTTCTTTGTTCCTCTCAGATTGTTCCTGCCTTTTTTCTTTATGCTATCTGTTTATTTGTTAATTCATACGTTATGTTCGGTAATTAAAGATCACTTACATGTTGTCATTCTGGAAATTAAACAAAAATATTTAATTCGTTTTTGATACTATGGCACTGTGATAAAATCTCCGTACAATCTTATTAATTGCCTCGTGGATACCTCGGGGAAATGGTGATATAGATAGACATACACAACACATATTCATACACGTGTATGTGTATATATATATATACATATATATATATATATATATATACATAAATACACAAAAACATACATATAAATATTTCTACACTTTCCTTTTTCATGGCTGGACGAATATATATATATATATATATATATATATATATATATATATATATATATATATATTCATTCATATACATATACATAAACATGTATATATATATATATATATATATATATATATATATATATATATATATATATATATATATTCATATATATATACATATACATATACATATATATATA
>BOPN01000921.1:226704-231704 GCA_017312705.2 Penaeus japonicus
CTCTCGTCAATGCTAATCTTTCATGTCATAGTTTATTTTCATAATCAGGAAATATATCTGATCCTAAATTAACAGTTTTTCGGCATTCCAAGATGAAACAAAAACACACACACAAAAAAACATAATACCTTGCCATTTTATGTTGATTCCTGGGATTTTGTTTCATTAAGTTAGCGTTGCATAGGGCGGTTGCTATGTGCTGTAGAATCGGTGTGTGTGTGTGTGTGTGTGTGTGTGTGTGTGTGTGTGTGTGTGTGTGTGTGTGTGTGTGTGTGTGTGTGTGTGTGTGTGTGTGTGTGTGTGTGTGTGTGCGTGCGCGCATTTACATACATATACATATATTTGTAAGTTTACTTGGTAGTTGCAGTGTAAATTGAAAAACATAACGAGTATAATAAAGCAACGTAATATAAGAAATGAGGTAAATGATTATAGAACTCTGACGGTCACTGGAAGAAACAACGAGAGTTCAAATTCAAATTCAGTTTCAAAATACTTTATTCCATCAATTACAATGGTTATTCTATTTACATGTATAGTATTTACATTGCATAATAACATAGTATTAACATAGACAATATAAAGTATATGTGTGGCCAATATAGACAACATATTAACATTACAAGTGACTGAAATACCGTGTTTGGCTTGATGTTCACAAGCGCCTGGTGTCATTGATATTTCAGGAGATATTCTCTCAGTTATATTTTAAATGTATTTAGATGAGAAACATTTCTAAGATGTTGTGGCAGATGGTTCCAGATCATTGGTCCTCGGATCTGCATATTTTTTGCCCCTGTTTTCGTATTTGACCTTTTGATATACAGAGATTTTTTTTTTTTCTTGTTTCTACTCTTGTTAAACTGGATATTGTTTTTGTAGGTAAGAGCCAATGTGGATAATGTCCTTGTATAATTTTGTGGATTAGTATACTTGTGTGATAATTGTATTTTTGTTGGATTTTTAACCATTTCAATTTTTTGTGTGGTGTTGTGGTCGAATTTATATGCATTTCCTATTGCTACTCTTGTAGTAAAGTTTTGTATTTGTGTTTTGTTTGTTGAACCCCAGATGTTTAGGTAGTAGTTAATGATACTGAGGGCTGATACTGAGAAAATATGTGTTTCAAAAGTCATGTATCTGTCTATGTATACTCCTAGATTTTTTAATGAGGTGCTTGGTTTAATGTAACAACCTCCGAATTCTATAGTTGTATCTGTAGGGATTTTGGCAATGTTTTGACGGCTGCCTATGAAAAATGAATTGTTTTCTGTGGATTCAGTTTCAGACTATTTCTATCATATTAACTCTTTGTTTTTGTGAGTCTTTAGTTTTTTTTTCTATTAATTCGTTAAAATTAAATTATTTACAGAAGCTGCATGAAGAAATTGAGAGTCGTCGGCGTACCAGCTTCCATGTTTCGGAAGAGTCGTGTCTACATTCTTTGAACTTGTTTTTTAAAATAGTCTGTTTTTGTACACTTGATAAGCGCTTTTACATTTCTCTTTTTTGCTTATATTCAGCCTGAAGGTTGGCGTCAAATCTATATATTTTGAGAGCTTTGTGAGCGTTATTTCTATCAGTTATGGCTCTCTTAATGTCGTCGTTTATCCAAGGAGCTGAAGCATCTATGGTATTTTTTATCACATTCGTTAAAACAGTAACTTGTCTGTCAACTTCACATGTTAATAAAATCTCCGAGAGTGTCGATTCATTGGCCATGATATGTTGGCAGAGTGACTGAGGGTCATAGTTTGTTAAATCGCGAGAAGTTTTGATAACTGGTTGTCGCTTTGGCTTCTGCACATTTAAAGTCATGGTCAAAAGTTCATGATCAGTAATTTGGCATGGGATAGTGTCTGTATGTTGGATCTGTTTGTTATTATGACATCTAATATGGATGAGGTATTTTCTGTAAGCCTTGTAGGCTTGTTTATAAGTTGCTTTAATTTATTCTTCTTAATAATTCCATCTAACTTTGCATTTGACTTATTGAGATCGTCATTTAAGTCGCCTAAAATAAAACGTGGTTTCCTTTTCACTGGCATTTCTTTAAATAGATTTTCAAGATATTTGAATGATTCAATGGTGGCATGAGGGTGTCTACAGATGGCGCCGATAAGGAAGGAAGGAGACATACTGCTTTGTACGGTTACCCAGATGTCTTCTACCGCTGTGTTATTTACAGTTGTAGAGGAGATCTTGTTAGATTTAAGGGTATCTCGTACATATATGCAAACTCCGCCTCCTCGACCTGCATCACATCTATAAACTTGAAAATTTGGAATGTTGATGAAATTGTTTGGTATTTCTTGGTGAAGCCAGGTTTCACTCATACAAAGAATATCAATATCCCTCTCCGTAATTATCATTTCGATTTCATCTAAGTGACCCAGGAGAGACTGAGCATTGACATGTTCTATTCTGAGTTTGTTTGTTTGTGATCTGACCACCGGATCTGCTGACCGATTTACGGGGTCAAACATTCTGTTCGGTTTTGTACCTGTTTCCGTTTAAGAAAACCTTTACGTTATCAGGGAACTCATCGGATTCTATAAAAAGGTCTGAATTGATCTCTTTGCCTCTTATAGTAACAGTGAAGCTTGAATGATATGCATGTGTCATCTTAGTTTTGAAGGCTTTGACATTTGATATGCTTCCTTCGTTTGTATCAGGATGACAGCTAGTGATATAAAGATATACTACCATGGGACGGTCGGCACCTTGTGGGGAGAGAGAGAGAGAGAGAGAAGTGAAAACGAAATATTTAGATATTGAACACTAATTAAATGTTCTTTTGAAAATAATCAAAGAACTCTAATGGTCACAGGAAGAAACAACAGGTTGAGAGAGAATACGGGAGAGAGAGAAAAAAAGAGAGAGAAAATAAAAGACAAAGATAGAAAAAGAAAATAAGTAAAAAAAAAAAAAAAAAAAAAACGCATATAGCTTTATGTATCCCAAAGTTTCAAACACAGCAGGAAGTATAGCGCACGGGGCGAAAGAAACGAGATACAAAGGCTCTGAGTGAATATCGCTGTTACTCTCTCGCTAGAGGACAAATACATTATCTTTGGTATAAGCTTTTTCTTTCTTTCTTAATATAATGTCTGATACAAAAGATGGGGTATAATGGGAATAAAGGAGAGATAGGGATTGGAAGAAAACTGTGCCTGTATGTGAATGGAAAGAAAGGGTTTTTATCTCCTTTCATGCATAGAGAAAAATTACAGAGAGGTAACGATGTCTATTTGTGTCTCGTTTTTGTCTCTCTATATACCCTTTTAATTACTTTTTTAGGAAAATTTCGAGGGTTCATATTGATTTAACGAAACTTCTGGTAGTATATGAGCAAGAGGAAAACATAATCATCTTATATAGTGGTAAAAGATATGATAAGAACAAGAAAGAATAGAAGAGAGACAAGAATAAAAAGGAACACAGTAGAAAGAAAGAGGAAAGGGATTACGAGAAAAAGGAAAGAGAGAGAGACAGAGAGGCCTGGGTCGAAGGAATAAGACAGATTAGACAAATCTTTGTAGTACCGATTAAATTTTCTGGTAAATTTTGCACTGATCTGGTCGAGTCTTAGTCCATATCATTGCAAGCAGGATTCTTAAACAGAAGAAATGTGTGGATAGAATTGATAAAATCAAACAATTGGGCCTTCAGTTTTATGCTTGCTAAGACAGGATAGTCAATTATTAGCTGCTCCATAATGATGCATATAAATAGATGTAAAAAAAATCTCATCAGCGTACAGTCACCCACATCTACACGTACATATATACATGTGAATGTACTTAAACACACACACACACACACACACGGAAACACACACACACACAAACATTTGAGTGAAAATACTTGAAATAATAGTATTTGGAAAGCAAAATGTCCGCGTGCTGAAATGAGGAATATTTTTATCAACCCAAACTATTTATAAGCTTGCCACTCTTAATCATTTTATCTCATTTTAATTTTATATTTCAATAATTAACTATCAGCTTTTATCTAATTTCACAAGAAATGCAAATTTATATGTTATGATGAGGTATACATACCAAAAAGATAAATGATTACTACAATGTTATATATGATCTACATTTTAGAGAAATAATTATGATACAATCTGGTAGAAAAGTTTATCTTATCATTTTCTTTTCCTTTGTCGTTCGTATGTTAACGGCCTGATTATAAAGTCAAATTTAGAAAATTTATAATTTCATTCAGACGAGAAAGCTTTGGCATTGCATGAATACTTTGACATTGCATGAATACTTTGGCATTTTGTATGGAAGGTATTGGAAAAATCAATGCCATTTTTACCATCAAGAACAATATCATTATCATAATTATAGCATTCCAATCATTATTTTGTTTTGTTAGCCTGCTGATCATACTAATTATATTCCGAATATTGTTGTTGTAATAATTATTGTGTGTGTGTTTGTGTGTGTGTGTGTGTGTGTGTGTGTGTTTGTATGTGTGTGTGTGTGTGTGTACACATAAACACAAACGCACGCCCACACACACACACACACACACACACACAGACACAGACACACACACACACACACACACATATATATATATATATATACGGTAATTTGCGTTTTTTTTTTTTCCTCTTCGAAAAGCTTGGTACACCCAAAGAGCTGCATATGGAATGATATCTATCACTAACGGGATTCAAGGTTGAAATAGGTTTAACTCTAAGGTATTTATTCCATGTTCTCTTGTCTTCCAGTTTACTAGGGTCTGCTGGGTACGATTTGATTTTGTTATTGTGCTAATTTGGGCCAATTTTTAATTTTTTTTTTTTCAAAGAATATTTCTGTAATGTGAATGTATATTTGTGTGTGTGCGTGCGTGCGTGCGTGCGTGCGTGTGTGTGTGTGTGTGTGTGTGTGTATGTGTGTGTGTGTGTGTGCGTGCGTGTATGTTGCTCCATACAAAAGCTATAAGAGCAATAGTGCAGTTTGTAAATACAGAGTGGA
>BOPN01000921.1:249204-251704 GCA_017312705.2 Penaeus japonicus
GGTGATGTGGTGACTGGGAGATGGGAAGGACTGGTGAGGGGGTGGTGATGTGGTGACTGGGAGATGGGAAGGACTGGTGAGGGGGTGGTGATGTGGTGACTGGGAGATGGGAAGGACTGGTGAGGGGGTGGTGATGTGGTGACTGGGAGATGGGAAGGACTGGTGAGAGGGTGGTGATGTGGTGACTGGGAGATGGGAAGGACTGGTGAGGGGGTGGTGATGTGGTGACTGGGAGAGACGGGAAGGACTGGTGAGAGGGTGGTGATGTGGGGACTGGGAGATGGGAAGGGCTATGAGAGGGGTTGTGATGCGGTGACTGGGAGATGGGAAGGACTGGTGAGAGGGTGGTGATGTGGGGACTGGGAGATGGGAAGGACTGCGAGAGGGTGATGCGGTGACTGGGAGATGGGAAGGACTGGTGAGAGGGTGGTGATGTGGTGACTGGGAGATGGGAAGGACTGGTGAGGGGGTGGTGATGTGGTGACTGGGAGATGGGAAGGACTGGTGAGAGGGTGGTGATGTGGTGACTGGGAGATGGGAAGGACTGGTGAGGGGGTGGTGATGTGGTGACTGGGAGATGGGAAGGACTGGTGAGAGGGTTGTGATGTGGTGACTGGGAGATGGGAAGGACTGGTGAGGGGGTGGTGATGTGGTGACTGGGAGATGGGAAGGACTGGTGAGGGGGTGGTGATGTGGTGACTGGGAGATGGGAAGGACTGGTGAGAGGGTGGTGATGTGGTGACTGGGAGATGGGAAGGACTGGTGAGAGGGTGGTGATGTGGTGACTGGGAGATGGGAAGGACTGGTGAGGGGGTGGTGATGTGGTGACTGGGAGATGGGAAGGATCAGAGGGGTGGTGATGCGGTGACTGGGGGAGATGGAAGACTGGTGAGGAGGGGTGGTGATGGGGACTGGGAGATGGAAGGACTGGTGGAGAGGGTGGTGATGTGGTGACTGGGAGATGGGAAGGACTGGTGAGAGGGTTGTGATGCGGTGACTGGGAGATGGAAGGATCATGAGAGGGTGGTGATGTGGGGACTGGGAGATGGGAAGGGGGATGGTGAGAGGGTGGTGATGTGGTGACTGGGAGATGGGAAGGACTGGTGAGAGGGTGGTGATGTGGTGACTGGGAGATGGGAAGGACTGGAGGAGAGGGTGGTGATGTGGTGACTGGGAGATGGGAAGGACTGGTGAGAGGGTGGTGATGTGGGGACTGGGAGATGGGAAGGGGGATGGTGAGAGGGTGGTGATGTGGTGACTGGGAGATGGGAAGGACTGGTGAGAGGGTGGTGATGTGGTGACTGGGAGATGGGAAGGACTGGTGAGAGGGTGGTGATGTGGTGACTGGGAGATGGGAAGGACTGGTGAGAGGGGTAGTGATGGGGACTGGGAGATGGGAAGGGGGATGGTGAGAGGGTGGTGATGTGGTGACTGGGAGATGGGAAGGACTGGTGAGGGGGTGGTGGATGTGTGGGGACTGGGAGATGGGGAAGGGGGATGGCAGGAGAAGGGGTGTGGTGATGTGTGGTGACTGGGGGATGGGAAGGGCTGGTGAGAGGGTGGTGATGTGGGGACTGGGAGATGGGAAGGGCTGGTGAGAGGGTGGTGATGTGGGGACTGGGAGATGGAAGGGGGGGGGATGGTGAGAGGGTGGTGATGTGGTGACTGGGAGATGGGGAAGGGGATGGTGAGAGGGTGGTGATGTGGTGACTGGGAGATGGGAAGGACTGGTGAGGGGGTGGTGATGTGGTGACTGGGAGATGGGAAGGACTGGTGAGAGGGTGGTGATGTGGTGACTGGGAGATGGGAAGGACTGGGGGGAGGGGGGGGGGGTGATGTGGTGACTGGGAGATGGGAAGGACTGGTGAGAGGGTGGTGATGTGGTGACTGGGAGATGGGAAGGACTGGTGAGGGGGTGGTGATGTGGTGACTGGGAGATGGGAAGGGCTGGTGAGAGGGTGGTGATGTGGGGACTGGGAGATGGGAAGGGGGATGGTGAGAGGGTGGTGATGTGGTGACTGGGAGATGGGAAGGACTGGTGAGGGGGTGGTGATGTGGTGACTGGGAGATGGGAAGGACTGGTGAGAGGGTGGTGATGTGGTGACTGGGAGATGGGAAGGGCTGGTGAGAGGGTGGTGATGTGGGGACTGGGAGATGGGAAGGGGGATGGTGAGAGGGTGGTGATGTGGTGACTGGGAGATGGGAAGGACTGGTGAGAGGGTGGTGATGTGGTGACTGGGAGATGGGAAGGACTGGTGAGAGGGTGGTGATGTGGTGACTGGGAGATGGGAAGGACTGGTGAGAGGGTGGTGATGTGGTGACTGGGAGATGCGAAGTACTGGTGAGAGGGTGGTGATGTGGGGACTGGGAGATGGGAAGGGCTGGTGAGAGGGTGGTGATGTGGGGACTGGGAGATGGAAAAGACTGATGAGAAAGTGATGATGTGGGGACTGGGAGTTGGGAAGGACTGGTAAGAAAGTGATGATGTGGTGACTGGGAG